>QANZ01049480.1:0-50393 GCA_003254925.1 Chamaecrista fasciculata
GGTGGTGGGTTCGTGGGATTTTCCCTTGTGGGTTCGCACCACTTTCAGCTTTTGTCAATTGCTCTTCAAGTTCCTTCAGCCGATTTTGCAACACAAGTTTCTCAGTAGCTTCAGCATTGAGATTTTCAACCTCAGATCTTAATGCATCTTCTTTTTCCCTTTGTTCTTTCAACTTCTCTTCAAGCTCTACAATAAGAGACTGTAGTTCTTTCTTTAAATTCTGATTTGTCTCATTGAGAAGGTTTTTCTCATCGGTGACTGAAGATATCTGCAAGTTGATATCATTTTCATTTAGAGTTAACTTGTTTTTGTTCTTATCATTACTTTCATAAAGTCATAAATTATTGGGTTGTGTAATGTGATTTGTCTCAGCAACTTCTTTAAATTATTGGGTTGTGTAATGTGATTTATAAAATTGTTTCCAAGGTCCTGGTCAATCGGATGTAGAGTTTGATGGATTCACTGATTTCTCCATTTCAGAATGCTTTCATTAAGTGTAGGCTCATCTCTGATAACATTTTCATGGCCTTGGAACTTATGTCGGTTATCCATAGGGCCAAGAAAGGAAGGTCGACTTGGGGTGCTCTCAAGGTTGATATGGCCAAAGTCTATGACAAACTTGATTGGGGCTTCTTACAGGCTGTTCTAGTTCGCATGGACTTTCCTAGTAGTTTCATCAATTGCATCATGAATTGTGTCTATTCGACTTCGTTTAATCTCTCTCTCTCTCTCTCGTGAACCCAAACCCCTCACACTTCCCTCCTTCTCTCTCTTCATTTCTCGCGTGCAGATCTTGAAGCTTAACGAACTTCTCTCAACCAATCCTCACTCTGAAATCGAGGTTGGGACTGTGCGTTAATGGCTTCTTCGCGAAACCTGCTCAGGCGAAGAGGTATTAAATAATTGAGAAGAAGATTTGATTTTAATGATTTATGGTGGAAACTTAAGGACCAAAACGAAACTTTAACAAATTTAAGGGATCAAAATAGAATTTTTGCCTATGAAATATGACTAGGATAGATGATTTCGAAGCCAACTCAGCATTTAATGGTGACACATCATCATTTAATGGCCACATCATCAGACTAACTGACGGTTAACAGCTCAGGGACCAAAACGTAGACGGAACTGTAAAATTGAGGGACTGAGTTGTAGTTTCCCACAATTCGGGGACCAAATCGTTGACTCAATAACAATTTAGGGACCAAAAAGTAGATTTATGACTTTAAAACCTAAAACTGTTTTTAGAGAATCAAATCAAGCATTGAATAAGAACAAATATATTAGTGAGGCATTGAATCAGAGAGCGAAAATTACATTCATGCCACCGCTTGTTTTTGGAGATGAGAACAGCTTTTAGTTGTTCTCTGTTTTTTGAGTTTTTAAATACATAGTAAGTTTTCTAATTTTTTTGTGTTTTAAAATCAAAAACAGAAAAACACATTATCAAACAAGATTTTATATTTTTTTTTTTTAAAACCTAAAACTGTTTTTAGAGAATCAAATCAAGCAGGCCCAATGGCCCATTATCAAACAGTGTTTTTTGTTTTTATTTTTGAAAACAAAAACTTGTTTTTTAAAACAAAATCAAGCATGCCCTTATTTTCTATCTTTTTATCTTTTGTCATCTATCATCTATTGATGTCTTTTTTTTCTAAATGAAAAATGAAATCATCTCTTTTTTAAACGTAAAATCAATTTTTCTAAGAAAAAATCTCAAACAATAAAAACTTAATCTGAAAAAAAAAATCAATTGAAATTGCAGTTTTCCTTTTGAAGAAAATGAATCTGACATGTTAAGTCGTGTGCACCGTTTTATATAAATCAAATCAAATTCCAAATATATGTTCAAACATATACGCGTTAATTCCGAGCTTTGTTTACAATTTGATTTTCCCCACCTCCCTGCTGGAAAGTCGGTAAAGACCTTTACCATTAATGATTGGGATTTTTACTATAAAAAGTTTCATAGCTCTAGTAATCAAATTTGTTCACTATGTTTTGATGCAATTTGATTGATTAAAATCAATAAATACGTGGAATTTATCTTGATCATAATTAAATTCGCTACATGCTGTGTTGATTGTGATAATAATTATAAGAAAATTAAACGCTAATTCTCTATGAAACATAGATATTAACACGACCACCCGTGCATCGCACGGGTGAAAACCTAGTAATATTAATATAGACACATTGACACGTCAAATTTTTATAATTACATGAAACAACATAAATATATATTCATATATGTAGACAATTAATTGAATATCCATAAATCTTAATGAAAAGCTTAAAAGATTACAATATATATTTATCATATATATCATATGTATTATTGTTTTTTTATTTTGAAATTTATACATACGTGTCTTATAGATATTATATAAGTGTCAAAGACCGACGCATATCTTATACTAGAGGCTTTGTGTTTCTTAACGGGCACGCAAATATGTATGTAAAATAAATGAGGGACTAAATTGTTAACTCAGTAAAAAAGAAGGGATCAAATAATAATTTTTCTCTTATTATTAATTTTGTACTATAGTTTTAAAATGTAGAGGACCAGAAAGGAGTGGAGCCATATAATATAAAATGATAACACTTTTTTAAAATAAAGTGTTTGTACATAATTACTTCTATATATTAATTCTTAGGAAATGATAAATAGACATTTTTGACAATCAATTCATTTATTAGTTTTCCTTAAAAAGAAAAAAAGAAAATTCACTTTTGATTGGAGGCATTTCAAGATGATGTTTTGCACACTTTTTATTATTTAAAAAATTAATGGGAATAATATATGTAAAAATAACTCTTTATATGAGTCTATTATTAGTAAAGGAAACATGAATGTATATATATATAAACAAAATTTCATAAAAGTATAATTCTAAATTTCTAATTTTGGAAATTAAATTCCTGATGAACTTTTAATCTTCAAAAGGTATGCCACTTTATTTATTTTTTATCATTAACAATATTAATTATTTTCATATATTAGATTATTTGCCGCCTAGCTCACACGTACGTACCTTCCGTAAAGCCAACTTGTTAATACAAGTCTAGAAATTAATAGAAAAATAAATTACCAGGCCAGAAAATACATACAATAAGTCAAAAGTTTAACCTTTAATTTATTAATTTACATAATTTTCATGTGACAACATTTAATAGTGTGGGTAAACAATTAAAGTACAAACCAATTTTTTAAGGATTAATTACAAATAAGTCAAAAGTTTACTTCAACCCACTCAGATTTGTTTTACATTTAATTTGTACCTGGTTACTACTAATTAGAGATGATGATCCCTACCATTAATAATTAATTTTTGCCGTTTGCGCCGTGCATGCAGCTATTGGTCGAATAGTTGCTTTCATTTATTAATATTATCTTACGGATACAATGCCGTAGCCTGTAGCGGTCACGTTGATATCTGATATTTCTGAATTTTCTAATTCATTAAACTAATCACAAAAATACAAAATCCCCGTCAGCAAATCAGGTGAACTTTGTTTAAAATATAAAGTTATGTCTAGTGTCTTTATAATATTATTACATCAATAATTCAGTCTATAAAATATTTTTTAAATCAAGAAATTAAAACGAAATAGAATTACAATTGATCTTATATAAAAGATATTCTTATAATAAAAATCATCACAAATTTTGATATTATTAATAAAACATTTATCATTATACTTCATATATATTAAAAAAACAATTTTTTTTTATAAATGTAAATATTATAATTTCTTTATAAATTTGATAGTATACTTTTTTTTTAGAGAAAAAATTTAGGCGAGTTAGGTCTCAAGGACTCACCAAGGTCAAGGCAAGTCTCCAGGCTCTACGAGCGCTTACAGATATACTTATAAATCGTCTACCAATAAGATCCTCACATCCAGGGGCGGAGGGAGGCGGGGTCAGAGGGGCCATGGCCCCCCTAAATTTTGCATTTTACATATAAATATATGCTTTATGATCATATATGGCCCCTGCCAAAATGGTTGAGGCATCATTAATTATGAGTAGTGGCGTGGGTTCAAGACTTGGGGACAGCCTTTTGTAATCGGGTTCTCTAGATTTAAAACCCTCTACAGTTCTCTGTAATGGGGTCGCCACCAATCATGGCCCAGAAAAATAAATGAAACGGTGAGTTTCAAATTAATGAGGTCGCCACGTGTCGCAATCTTAGCGGCGAACAAAAAATCCGACGGTCAAAAATTACTCAAATCTAGAGAACTCTAGAGAAGTTAAATTTAGAGGATCCAATTTGATATTGATAATATATAGAAAAAATATAGGCCAATATCTTATTTTGGTTCTTAATGATTACCTAAAGTTTCATTTTGATCCTTGATATTTTTTTGTTCCATTTTGGTCCTTAATTTTTCCTAAAAGTTTTATAATTGGTCTTTAATTATTGAATGTGATCATATTTCTCTCGTCTCAAACCCGAAGTTCCTAAAAAAATATTAGGGACCAAAACAAAATTTTGAATAAAAATTTAGGACTAAAATAAGATTTTGAGAAAAAAATTTTCGACCCCCTAATAAAAAATCCTGGCTCCGCCCCTGCTCACATCAGTAATAAAAATCGAACTCACGACCTTGTGAGTTATGAGTTGGCTCCTTACCAACCGAGCCAACCTTTATTAACTAGTATACTTTCAAAAGTATACTCAAATCTAAATCGTGTTAAAATAAATCTTCTCTCAAAGAAATGGTATCCAACTCAATCAATTTAATCATATTTCAACATTCAAAAATATATGTCCAAAGTCCAAACCTCCATGCACTCATTTTGAACTCTAACACTTATGAATCGTTGACCATCGCATATATTGATCTACTTCTTCATCTCCTATATTATAAGTTACACAACCCCAAAAACCACATATTCTTTGATTTCTTCATTACGCCATGGCACGAGACAACAACAACAAGCTTCACATAGTGATGTTCCCATGGCTAGCTTTTGGTCACATCATCCCCAACCTCGAGCTGGCTAAGCTTATAGCTCAAAAGGGTCATCTTGTAAGCTTCGTTTCTACTCCTAGAAACATCGATCGCCTTCCAAAACTACATCCCAATTTATCACCTTTTCTTCAATTTGTTAAGCTTCCTTTACCAAAAGTCGAAAATCTCCCTGAAGATGCCGAAGCTACCACCGATATCCCCTACAACGTTGTACAATTCCTAAAAAAAGCCTATGATGCTCTCCGAGAACCCATGACCCGATTCCTCAAATCCTCCAAACCCGATTGGATCATTTACGATTTTGTCCCTTATTGGGTCGGATCTGTTGCTTCCCACCTTGGTATCAAGAGTGCGTACTATAGTATTTTCACTGCTCCCGCTATCGGGTTTTTAGGACCCGCTTCGTATTTAATGGGTGGTGACCCGATCCGGACAAAACCCGAGAACTACACGGTCCCTCCGTCGTGGGTCACGTTCCCGACCACCGTGGCCTTCCATCATTTCGAGATCATGAGGATCCAAGACAGTCTTTCCAATGACAACGACTCCAGAGCGTCCGACATATACCGGATAGGCGCGTCGATACAAAATTGCGACATTGTCTTGATCCGGAGTTGCTCCGAGTTCGAACCCGAGTGGATTCAAGTACTTGAAAATATTTACCAAAAACCGGTTCTACCGGTTGGTCAACTCCCCAGCACAACATATGAAGATGAAGAAGATGAGGAAAATGACACGTGGCGGTGGATGAAAGGTTGGTTAGACGAGCAAAAGAAAGGTACAGTGGTGTACGTAGCATTCGGTAGCGAAGCCAAACCGAGCCAAGAAGAAGTAAGAGAGATAGCAATCGGGTTAGAAAAATCGGGTTTACCATTTTTCTGGGTTCTTCGGATCCAACGTGGCCCGACCGACCCGGATGCGTTAAAATTACCCGACGGGTTCGAGGATCGGACCCAGGGACGTGGAATAGTGTGCACGAAGTGGGCACCACAGTTGAAGATATTGGGTCACGGGTCGGTGGGCGGGTTTTTGACCCATTCGGGTTGGACGTCAGTGGTGGAGGCGATTCAAAATGAGAAGCCGCTTGTGTTGTTGACGTTTCTTGCGGAACAAGGTTTGAATGCTAGGGTTTTGGAAGAGAAGAAGATGGCATATTCTATTCCAAGGGACCATTATGACGGATCGTTCACGAGTGACTCAGTGGCTGAGTCACTAAGGCTGGTTTTGGTGGAAGAAGAGGGAAGGATCTATAGGGAAAAGATCAAAGAGTTTAAGGACTTGTTTGTAAATAAAGAAAGACAAGAAAGGTACGTCAACAACTTGTTAAGTTATTTCATGGATCACAGATCAAACCCTAAGCTTGGAGGAGGACATGATTATTGATATTTGATAATTGATATTAACGTAGTTGTTATATTCATAGTTAATAAAATCGGACCAGACCGGCCGGTTGAACCGGCCATTAGGCCGGTCCGAGTCGGTTTAATAACTGGCCAGGCAGAGAACCGGAGCGAACCGGCCAAAAACCGGTGAAACCGGCCTGAACCGGAGTAAAACCGGTTGAACCGGTCCTGGTTCATTTTTTTTTATTTTATTTTTTTGGTCTTTTTTTTATAATTATGGGTCAAATATTAGAGAATGTTGATTATGAACCAAAATTTGATAGAGAAAGTGATCATAAAATGTCACTTGATGATATTATATTGTTGAACATTATGAAAATTGATTATCCCTATATTAATTCATGTTAATTTATGAAAATTGTATTAATATATTAATGTTATAATTGTATTTTGTAACCTAATTATGAATATTTGAATTAAAATTTTATCATATATAGGTTTTTTTATTATTTTTAATTTATTTATTTATCAACGGTCCGACCCCGGTTGGACCCCGGTTGAACCATTGAACCTTGAACCCCTCCTTCGGCCGGTTCAATGGCCGGTCCGGTTTTGATAACCTTGGTTATATTATATGCTATTATTTTAAATTTAGGGTAAATTACATTTTGGTACCCTGTGGTTTGATCCTATTTCACTTTGGTACCCTGTGGTTTGAAACTTGACACTTTGGTACCCTGTGGTATTCTCCATTAACACTTTGGTACCCTTTGGGGTTATTTTGTAATTTTAACCATAACAAATTTTTCAAAAATTACATATTGACCCCAAAAAATTTTCAAAAATTACAAATAGGTCCCTGGATACATATTATCTAGGTACTAAAATGAAAACTTTTAAAAAAATTTGGGGTCAATATGTAATTTTAGTAAAATTTGTTGTGGTTAAAATTACAAAATAACCCCAAAGGGTGCCAAAGTGTTAATGGAGAATACCACAGGGTACCAAAGTGTCAAGTTTCAAACTACAGGGTACCAAAGTGAAATAGGGTCAAATTACAGGATACCAAAGTGTAATTTACCCTTAAATTTATTTGGCATCCGAATGTAATATAATATATGTTATGATATTTATTTTGAACTTTTCATTAATGTGATGGCGTGACCTTTGTGTAATTAATTGATTTGATCAAGACAGGGATGTTCAACCAAAAGGAATGAATCCTTTTCTATCAAGTTCATTGGAATAATTTTCTTTTCTCTCTTTGGGGATATCTTTAATTATTAGTGTTAGGTCAAATTTGTGACACTCCTAAAATTCCATTTAATAAAATTCCATTCATAATTACTAATTATAATAGCTATTAATTAATCTCTAAAATTTTTAGCTACACTTATTATTATTATTATTATTATTATTAATTAGTTTTTTTCCCGAAAATATTTCATTAAAACCTTCACTGAAAAAAATTTAAATATATGTATTTGAAAAAATGTATTAAATTAGAATATATAAATATATGTAATTATATAGACATACATTATACATAAACTGATAAACAAATGCATCTTTATATCATTTAATTGCGTAAAAATAAAAAATTAATTAATTTTATTAACTTCAATTTTTTTCATGTGTATATTAATTGGAACACTGTGCTCTCACATGCATGCACGTACATTTTTGTTCTGCACGAAGATTTGCATGTGCTGCGAGCCTGCTGAGAGAGGTGTTTTATAATCACGTGAAATAAATGCAGCTTGGTTTTAGGAATATTTTATTTTATAATGGTAATTTTTTATTTTTATTTATTTTAAAATTATGTTAATTTGAATGATTATAACTATTATTTAAAAAAAAAAACAGAATGATTATAACTTTTATGTGTATTTCATTTGATTATTAATTATTAAGTGATGATATCAATATGAAAAACAAAATTGTGTATAGTTAGAAATGATCACAAATTGTTAAAATCTCGTTGTTGATGTGAAGGTTTTGTTGGTAAGTGATCTGTAAGTATTTATATAAATGTTCATAGAGCCTATATGTATATTCTGATCTTGGTGTATCTCCTAAGAAGCATGGACACTTCATTTTGAGGGCGTGTCGCCGTGTCGGACACGTGTCAGTGTCCGACACCCGTACGACACCGACACGACACATATTCATAAGTTTTAAAATATAAATTAATTTTTTGTGACTTTAACATGACATATAAGAAAAAATAATAATACATATGACATATATTATAAATAAAACTTGTAATTTTTAAATTTTTCATTAAAAATTATGAATATTTAATTATTTATATATATAAATATATGGCGTGTCGTGTCGCGTAATTTTGAGAGTTTAGCGTGTCGCTGTGTCCGTGTCCGTGTCGTGTCCCGTGTCCGTGTCAGTGTCCATGCTTCCTAGTGTATCTCTTAGGCTCAACTCACCTAAACTTTCACGCTACAAAAAAAAAATATCACAAATTAAAAAAACATTTTAAGAAAAGTTATGTAAAAGTAGTTTTAATTATATTTTCAAAATTTAGTAAAATAAAAAACAAGAAATTGTAAAAATCAAACTTACCCTTTAATTTATGGCGGCTTTGTTGCTTTTATTAGTCAAAGCAATTGAAGTCCCATCGGGCGGCGCCTATGTTAAAGCCTTCAAGGGACAGATTGAGAGTGCATCCATATATGTCTTTTTATTCTTTTTTCCTCATGAAATTGTTTGGAAAGAGACAGAGATTGAATGCTCAAGTTCTCGAGCCTTAGTTAAAATATATTTTTTTTTTACATTTAAGATTAATTTAAAATTTTTGAAAAAAATAAAATTAAATGACATTATTTAAAATTAATATAAAATTTTTGAAATATTTAAAATTAAAATAAATTTAAAGATATATATCTAAAACTAATTTGAACATTTCACCGTAAAATTATACATGTCACATGGGAATTCAACCGATTCACTCATAGCAGGTGAATTCAATAACATTTTTGCAGTATATCAAAAAAACATTTTTGCAGCATTTTCAATCAAGGTACAACACTACAACTTTTCCCAAACAAATAAATTCCTTTAAATATAAGATAAATTGTCATTTTTCTTAATTCAACTTATTTATATTTGAAGAAATGTTAAATGATATCTGCTTTAAAAGTATATATGTAAATTATATTAAGGATAAATTTTAAAAAAAATGTATTTGTGATTTGACTTGTTTATACTCCTATTTTGGTGCCATAGAGTTTAAAGGCTAAAATGAAATGTAATTTTGGTCTTTGTTTTCAAAACTATTTTTGTTGTAATTTTGGTCTTATAATTTCTGAAAACGTCCTACCGTTGATCGAGAAATCTTATAACAAAGATATAAGAAATCTTATCTAAATCTTGTACGAATGTAAATTACCCTTTAAATTAATTAATCATTAAAATCTTCTTCTAAACTTATGATTTTGATGAAACCTGTCTCTATCAATATTATTTCTATTATTCTTTAATGTATTTAATTAATTTGTATCATCATCATATGATCAACTTGGTCTGTAAAGACAATCTTTTCAATCAAGGTAGCGTCATTATTTTTTTAACTTTTCTTCAATAATTCAATAGCTGAGCTTTGCCGGAGACATTGAACTATTAAATTTTTTCTTTTTTTTGTTAGACTTGCAAAAAGAAGAGAGCCTATCAGCCTAGTTTTCGGCCAAAAAACAGAGCCTAGTAGGATAAAAGATACAAACTATATCAGCATAGCCCACACTCTCTTGTGTAAAGACTAAGGGTGCGTTTGGATGCAAAGTTAAGGTAAAGGAGGATACAGGAATGGGGGAGGTAATAAAGGAGAGGTAAAGGATTTGTGTTATAGAGGAGGTTTTTAGTAAGGGTGCGTTTGGACTAAAATGCAAAAGTATGCTTCTCTTGTCTTCTTCAAGTAAAGATGATACCGTTTGTCGTTTGACGTCATTGAAAATATATTTTTTTGAAGACAACCTTTTTGACTGATGCGATGTCATTTTAATTTGCACTTTGTTCCTTTAGGTTTATATATATTTATATATATGAAAATTTTGATTTCCAGTAGAGGAGATTCGAACATTGGCCATATCGTTTTGTATAAAAATTACATTATAAATTATGTGGATCTAAAATTATATTTTAAGAAAAATAATAATTATTTGTTGGAGATTTTGAAAACGTTGAGGTTATGGTTCGAAAATTGGAACTTTTAATTTTTTAAACAGGTTGAAGTCATGTTTTGAGAATAGTATAACTAAAGTTCGAACAGAATAGTGTTGAGAGACTAAAATTGAACTTCTAAGAAATATTAGGAACTGATACAGAACAAAAAAAAATATCAGAGACTAGCTAAAGCAGAGCATAATCCAAATATATTAAAGACCAAATGGAGATTTTTACCTCATTATATTGTTAATTTTTAACTAACAAAACTACAAAGCCCCAAAATTAAATGTCAAGTTACTAAAAGTGCAAACAATAAAACACTCTTTTGAAAATTTTTGAATTAATTGACATCAAAATATAATCGGCTCAAACTACAAAAGTACCATTTTGTGTAAAGAACAAACTTAGGTATGATTCCTTATATTTGTTATAAGGTTATTCTAATTACAAGCTTAATTTACATTTTATCTCTTACATAATTGATCATGTAAGAAAGTATATTTAATATTCTCTCTCTATCATGATTGGTTATACATAAAATATTTGCCGTGTGTAAAATGTTGATTGATGAACCTTATAGCAAAGATATAAAGAACTTTACATAAGTCTTACCCTTAAATTAATTAATCATTAAAATCTTCGTCTAAACATATGATATTCATGAAACCTGTCTCTATCAATATTATTTCTCTTATTACTGTATTTAATTAATTTGTAGCATCATATTATGATCAACTTGTTCCGTAAAGACAATCTTTTCAATCAAGGTAGTGTCATAATTTTTCAAATTTTCTTGAATATATAATTGAATAGCTGAGCTTTGCCGGAGACTTATTAAACTTGCAGAAAGAAGAGAGTAGGGATGGCACCCGCGCGGGGCGGGGGCGGGGAGCACCCTCCCCGTCCCCGTCCCCAATCCCCGTAACGGCGGATTTTTTTTCCCCATCCCCGATCCCCGACTCCTCGCGGATCCCCACGGTCCCCACGGGGATCCTTATTTTTTTTCAAAAAGAAAAACAATATATACATCAGTTCATATTCAATCAGATCTAAATCAAAGCTTTGAAAAAATCCCAATATATTTGGTTCCATAACAAAAAAAAATCCATATATACATACCTACAACATATTCTTATATTTATAGAATTAGAATTTCAACGGATCCTTCTAAGACGAAACAAAGCGGCAACGTTTGCTAGCCGAGAACCAAGCACGGTGTCGAGAACAACCAGTAGCAGCGTCGGTTTTCTACACAAGCAGCGTTGGCGAGAAAGAACCAGCGATGTTTATGAGAAGACGATAACCAAGCAACAGTGCAGTCGACTAATTAAGCTGTAGCTTCAATGGATGTGATGAGTTGTTGGAGAGTTGATTGTTGAAGAAGAATGGTAAGAAGACGCAAGAGAGGCTAGAGTTGATTGTTGAATGGATGTTATGAGTTGTTGGCGGCTAGAGTTGATTGTTGAAGGAGGGGAAGAAAGCGCAAGAGAGGCTGAGAGTTTAGGGTTTGAATTAAAAATGAAAGGGGATTGTTATTAGAAATTCATTTTTTTTAATATCTTCTACCAGTAAAATAAAAACTACTAGTCTATTAGATAATATATAAAATATGAAATTAAAAAATAAGCATAATATTAAATGTCAATTTAATTAATAGAAAACATATTTTTATAATTATAAGAATTATATTTAAATATTAATATAAAATCTTCGGGGATGGGGATCCCGCGGGGCGGGGGGTCTACTCCCCGTCCCTGTCCTCGATTTATCTACGGGGAGAAAATTCTCCCCATCCCCGTCCCTGCGGGGAATTTTTCCCCGCATCTGGGGATCCCCACAGGGCAATCCCCGCGGGGATCCCCACTCATGGGGAAAATTGTCATGCCTAGAAGAGAGCCTAGTGGGATAAAAAATACAAACTGTATCATCATAGCTCGGGAGTAGATCTGCTGAATTATGAGGGTGATAAAGAATGGTGAAATATGAATCTCAATCATCCATTTCTTCATCCATCATCATTGGGAATGAAACTAAAAATAGAATGAATTGTTGAAATTTATAATTCACCATACTTTATCACACCCATAATTCAGCCGATCCGCATATCCCACACTCTCTTGTGTAAAGAGTAAAGACACAACGAACCATCGATCTAACCGCACACTTGGTAAAGGACTAAAATGCAAAAGCATGCCTCTCTTGTCTTCAAGTAAAGCAGCTCTTGGATTTTCTTTCCCTTTTTCACGTGTATGTGGACCAAAATCTTTTTATACCTAAAAATACTAAAAACAAAAAGTTTGACATAAATGACTTTGAATTTATCGTAGTAATATGGTCCCAAACATTAAACTACAAATTCCAAAAGAGAGTTCCTTATTTTAAAGCAACTACACATAAATAAAGATTGAGTATTGCAATTTACGATCAGTAATAAACTTCTTCTACGAAAAAAAAAAAAGATCAGTAATAAACTTCTAAGTAAAATTATTAAAAATGATTATTTTCGTCTCGTCCTCAAATTTATATTTTTTTTCTTTTATAAATAAGATAAAATATTAATTTTGTCTCCAAACTTCATACCAACTATCAATTTTGTCTCCAATCTTTTATTACGGTCAATTTTGTCTATAATATTTTATATTTTGGTGAATTTTATTCTTGAATTAACTTCTTCCAATAAATTAAAAATTGACTGCATTCTGGTTTTCAATCTGAGTTAGGGTTTCAGTTTTTTTTTTCTACCAATTTTATATTGCATATTATTAACTACGTAGATTCTGTTGTTGATATTTGTCTAAGTATGAGTAAATGATAAAATTGGCCAAAATGTGAAACATTGAATAAAATTAACTGCAAAAAAATTAGGAACGAAATTGACAATTAGTGTAATGTTTAGGGACGAAATTAGTGCTTTTACCTTATAAAGTAAATGTATTATTGGTACCCCTAAAATATAACGTCATTTTCAGTTATACTCCCAAAGTTTTTTTTTTATCAATATTGTATCCCCAAAGTATGGGACAAGTTTCAATTGTACCTCAAAAAGTTTTTTGGATCAATTATTATATGCTTAATTATTTTTTTTTTAATTATACCCTTAAAATTGAGGGTATTATTAACTTAAATATAAAATATATATTGAGAATATAATTGAATAATTGATTCTGAAAAACTTTACCCTCTATTTTGATAATACTATTGACCCAAGGTAGTAAAATGACTTCATATTTAGGGTAGTACGTAATAGTACTTCTAGCTAAATATATTTAGAAGCTAACTCTCGAAATGATAACCCTATGAAATCTGACCACCCTCTCAGTCTGAATATATCCTTTAGATTGAGTAGAGAAGGTGTGTGGCTAGTAGCTAGTATACAGTTTATACACCATGGCAGGAACAGGAAACGACGACAACAACAAGCTTCACATAGTGATGTTCCCATGGCTTGCTTTTGGTCACATCATTCCTAACCTCGAGTTCGCTAAGCTCATTGATCAAAAGGGTTATCTTGTAAGCTTTGTGTACTCCTAGAAACATCGATCGCCTTCCAAAACTACCTCCAAATTTATCACCTGAAAACTATAAAGCTGGATTCGCATAAATTTAATCTTGAGTTCACAATGAGGTGCAGTCTCCGGGGACTTGAGGTCGTCGGATCCTGCAAACGAGAATGCACAGGGGGTTCCCTGTGATTCTTCTCCGATGCTTAAGTCAAATAGTTGATCAAGTGAGGAGAATAGTATTTTTCTGGAGTAAGAATGGTTACCTTTGAATGTGTGTGATCAGATTGTATTTATCCATGTCCCTTCTGCCCCACGTGGGTACGAGGTAGAAAAGGAACGTTGGGGGTGTTTTCGGGAATGCACGGTGAGTGGGTGGTAGTGTCTTGTTGATATGACTCGACAGTTGTCACTGTTGAGTCGCAGTGGGGTGCCTAACCTTCCTTTTTTGGGAGTCAGTGATAGCCAAGAGTGCTTTTCACCATATCCCTAGTCACGTGGTCTCAGAGGATCTTTGCATTAAATGTCAATATCTTGACATTTATTGCTTGAGTGGGAGGGGACCCTACCGGTTTGCTTTTGGCGTCGGGTCTCCCTTGTCCTTCGTATGTAATTTGAAGGATGTATATCACTAGTCCCTCCCGGAAGTCCGGGGTGGGAGTCATCGGCATCATCCTCCGAGTGATGGTTATCCGCCAACCCTTGAGGGGTGTATATCACTAGTCCCTCCAGAAAGTCCGAGGGGGTCGTCGGCGGACCCTTCGAGTAATGGTTATCCGCCAACACACGAGGGGTGTATATCACTAGTCCCTTCGGAAGTCCGGGGTGGGGGTCATCGGCGTCATCCTCCGAGTGATGGTTATCCGTCAACCATGGTGAAGCCCGAGGGGGGTCGTCGGCGGACCCTCCGAGTAATGGTTATTCGCTAACCCTGGAAGAGTCCGAGGGGGGTCGTCGGCGGACCCTCCGAGTCATGGTATCCGCCAATTCTTAGGGGGTGGTTATTAGCCACCATTTGTCCTTTCCGAAAATTCGGACTTATGTGGCAGCAGCTTTTGGAATTTGAACAGTCTGAGGGACACGTGGTGTAACGGCAGAAAAACGTAGTGGAGAAGTTTCATTATTGCGCTTTGCAGTTACCCATGGTGCTGACGTTATCGTTGTCTTTTCAACTGCCTCTTTTGAATTTTGGGTGGTTTTTAAACTGCCATTTCGTTCATCTCTGAGTTTTTGATTTCTTGCGGCTTTTGTTGGAAAATCTTCGAGTGTCGTTGGTTAGGGTTGATTGATTGTTCGTATTCCGCAATGGTGAAATCTTCAAAGAAGTGGCCAACTCGTAAGGGGGGGGGGGGGGAAGGGAAATCGTCACCGTCGGGTCTTGATGACGGGATTCCTCTTGCTCGTCCCCTTAACTCCACAACGGCCCAGGAGAGGGGGATGACCGTTATTGAGAGGAGGGAAATGAAGGAAGATTGGGGAGAGCTCACCATGGAACCAGACCTGTGGTGGCAGATTGAGACGAAGCTAGTAAGGGTCAAAGTTGATGGTGCTGAACTCCTCCGTCGTGCCCGTGGTGTTGTGCATTGGGAGGACCCGCAGGAGTTGCCTTACAGTAGCAGCATTGATTCCAAAATTGCAGCGGAGCTGTTGAGGTATGCTGACCCCACCGAGCTTGCTGCGTTAAACGAAACCTATTTTGCCCCCGGTATGTCTATGAGGACATTAGGACACGTTGCGCGGCATATGAAGGGGACCACCACGAGAGGTGGTAGTGAGAGGTATACTTTCGCGCACGAAGGGGGCTTTCTCTTCAATGAGCACATTTTGCAGAATGTTGGAATCAGATTTTCTTTCTCGGATTTCGAGATTGAATTTTGAACTACATAAACTGTTGTCCGGCTCAACTACACCCTAACTCTTGGCGCCTCCTCGCAGTTTTGCAGAATGTTGCAGCGAGTTTGGATATAGAGCTGACTGCAAAGGTCTTGTTTTGGTCGTATAGAGTGGAGTGTAAGGGTGGAGGTTGGGTTAATCTTCACAACTTGAACAAGCCTGGTAGGTACAGCATTTCGTCAGCTAACGTGAGCAGTGTGAAGAAGTGGTTGGACCACCACTTTTTTTGCCTTGTGGGAGCCATTGAATCGGCGTCCTTGGTATCTGGATGACGAGGGTCATCCTTTGTTTCCTCCATGGTGGTCGGAGCCGATTACCAAGCAGAGGGTATTGACTAGGGAGCAGCTGTCTGTGGGTGAAAATCGGGCAGTCGCCGCTTTGCTAGCCGCTTCCAAGCAAGATCGGAACGACTACAAGTTGTGGAGTAAGTATTTGTTGATTGTTTACTGTTGCTGTTTTTAGTTTTGCTGCTTCGACTGATATGAGTGTGGTTTTTCCTTGTTTCAACCGCATATCACTTGAGGTTCCGCAGTCGGATAGAATATTTTACCCGAGCCTTTTCTTGCTGTGAGGGATCCCTGAATCCGTCGCCTCCGGGGACATCCGGTCTGCCTCTCGTACCTTCTCCCGTCGGAAGGGGTGATAAGGTTGCCGCGGCTGCGACGAAGAAAGGGAGGCTCAAAACGTCTGTTGTTGCGAGTCCTCTTGGCAAGACTACGTCAACGCCATCGGACCCATCAGTGACCGTTGCTATGTCCGCTCCACCATCACATACCGTCTATGGTTCCTCTGCGGCGCGGGAGTCTCCGGACGATAGGCCGCCTTCTAAGAGGCGTAGGTTGCAGTTGTACGACGATGAAGAAGAAACCGAGGAGGAGGATGCGAGTATGGCTTTGAAGCGTAAGCCATCATCGCGATATTTCTATGCTCCGGGGGGAGCCTCGGATAGTCCCACTGCTCTTGAGGGTGGTCGTGAGGTAGGATTGGAACCTGATGCCCCTCTAACCATGGCAAGGGATAATGCCATAGACGTTGGGAGTTCATCACCGAGCAGCGATGACTCCTTGGGGGATGATCTTTTGACCGTGAATGAGCTGTTTCACGGTATGATGAGCGTAGAGAAGGTACTTGCAGGTGAGGGGCCCTCAGCGATTAGTGGTATGACTCCCGTAGGAGATGAGGGATTGCCTGCTAGCAGTGGTGCGATTCCGGAAGGAGGAGCAGGGTTGTCCGCTGGTAACGATGCGGTTCCGGCAGGAGGCGCAGGGTTGTCTGCTGATAACGATGTGGTTCCTACGGTCGGTGAAGAGTTGCCTGCGAGATGTGACGACGTTCCTGCTGGTGGTGGTGAGATGTTTGCGCCATCCGTCGGTGCTGATGATGAAGCTGGGGTTGTCACCGGTACATCGGGGGCATCAGCTAAAAGGCCTATCGAAGTCCTGAACCTCCATAGTGACCTGATATCCGGTCCCCGCCACCGAGAAGGGCATGCTTCCAGCGGATATCCTCCATAGTGACCTGAACCCCTTTTTTTTTTATGGAGTCATCTTGCACGCGTTCAGGCAAGGATCGCATGGAGGAGATGGTCGGGATGGTTCCTCGGACTCTTGCAGCTGAGACCGTGAAACACGGTTTAGAATCGTGCCGTAGGACTGTAATGATGTATCGTCAGTATGAGAATAGTCGTGAGCAGACTCGTTTATACAAGGAAAAGTTGGCTGTCTTCGAGCAAAAAGTTGCCTTGGTGGAGAAACAAGTTGCAAGCCTAACTGACGAGCGTAATGGTCTTTTGAAGGAGTTGGAGGACGCCCGTTCTGCTAACACGCCGAAGGTTGAGGAACTGCTGAAAGCGAAGGCTGAAGAGCACAACAGATTCATCCAAGATCTCATTGACAGGTATGAGTCCTCGACTGACAATCTTCGAAAGGAGAAGTGTGCCGTGGAAGATCAGTGGGGCATTGAGCGGATGGTGTCACAGACCGTGCTGCGGGAGGTGCAGGAGGAGAGAAGGGAATTAGAACGTAAGGTAGCTGAGGATGCAGCCTCCCTGAAGGCAGCTTTTGCCGCTGAGGTAGAGAAACTAGCAGCGGATCATGCCGAGGACGTGGCCTCCCAACGGAATCGATGACTGTTAGAGATGGATGCACTGCGTCGTGAGCATTTCCGCTGCCATCCGGGATCTGGAGGCCAAGCACCAAATTTCGATGGGTCGGATGGCTACGACTCATAGAATTTCCCTGGATGCCATGACGAAGCGGTTGGAGGATGACACTTTGGAGCTTGAGAGGGCTCAATTGCAGTGGGAGGGTCGCTGTTTTTATGAGAAAGGGTTTATCAATGGGGTCCGACAGGTTCTTCATTACTATCTGGGTGCCACCAATGGCTTGGATGACTTGTGTCCAATGCGGGAACAGTCCAATGGTGTGATTGTGGACCGTGTGCGCCCTCTGGAGAAATGTCCGCCGTGTCCCTCTGATCCGACTGAGATAGGGGGATCCTCTAGGAGTAAGCTCGACGTGAGAGAGATGCTTCTCGGGGTAGCCGTAGATGTTCCGGCTATGCGGGGAGCTTTAACAGAGGGGTCTCCTTCTCTTCATGGTAAAGGATTGGGTCCGGGATTGTTTGGTAATGTTGATATTGCCCGGGGAAGTGAAGCTCCCAAGGTTGGTCGGGGTATTCCTCCAAGTAGCTCTGGAATGGTGAAGTCCCCGGTAGAGGATTACCTTGTTGAGGGGGGTGAGGATGACTCTGTTTTGCCCAGCGAAGAACCCTAGCTAATTATTGTTTCTTTTTTCGGGGTGTATGTATTATCACTTTTGTAAAGAACATTTGTTGCAACCTATGTATATTTTGTGTCGGTGTTTCTGCCCTTTATTTGCGAGGTTGCAATATGTATGCTTTATTTACGGTAGTAAATTACTGTGTTTGTGTCACGTTGTTTCCTCCGTGAGTTACTCGTGACGTGGCTAGCCGAGGCACGTAACTCCGACCTGCAGGGTGTTGATGCCCATTTCGAGGCACGGGGAGGCGTCCCTCCCCGCCTGCATAGAGAAGCGAATGCCTGTATTGTGTACGAAGTAGAAAAAGTAGAATAACTATTTCCATTAAGTGTACTGAAAGTTAAATAAGATAATCTAGTCACTTTGACAAGTATTTTTTGAGCTTCGCTATGTTCCATGGGTTGGGAAGGTGTCTCCCTTCCATGGTCTCTAAGCGGTATGCTCCACGTGGGAGTACTTCATAGATCCAGTATGGACCTTCCCAGTTGGGTCCTAACTTTCCCTCGGCGGGAATGACCCTGTTGTTAGCGACTTCCCGCAGCACCAAGTCGCTGGTACGTAGGACACGTTTCTTGACTTTGGTGTTGAAGTAGTTCGCGATATTCTGTTTGTAAGCAGTCATTCGGATGAGTGCCATCTCTCTCATTTCCTCGGAAATGTCCAACGAAGCTTGACGTTGAGCCTGATTTTGTTGTTCCTCGTAGAAGAGGACCCGGTCGGATATTGCTCCAATTTCCGCGGGGATCATAGCTTCACAACCGTAGGCGAGGGCATACGAGGTTTCTTTGGTCGCGGTTTGTTTCGTAACGCGGTAAGACCATAAAACCGAGGGTAGTTCGTCTACCCACCTGCCCTTTGCACTATCCAGCCGTTTTTTCAGCCCCTTAAGGATGATTCTGTTTGCCAGTTCCGTTTGACCGTTGGAGGTCGGATGCTCCACGGATGTGGTTTTGAGCTTAATGTGATAGTTTTCGTAGAACTCCTGGAACTGTTGGCTGATGAATTGGCATCCGTTATCTGTTATCAGCATATGCGACATGCCGAAGCGAGTGATGATGTTCTTCAGCACGAACTTTGTCATTGTCGTTGATGTGATGGATGCTAATGATTCTGCTTCTATCCATTTTGTGAAGTGATCAACGGCAACTACCAAGAACTTTCTTTGGTTAGTTGCTTGTGGAAATGGTCCCAGGATGTCTATCCCCCATACGTTGAATGACCATGGCGCCTGTAATGGGTGCATCTCTTCAGACGGTTTGTGTATCGCTTTGCCGTGGCGTTGACAATTATCACAGTTTTTTACCAATTTTTGTGCGTCTTTGATGATTCCGAGCCAGTAAAATCCTGGTTGGAGTGTTTTTCTTTTCAGGGCAGCGGGCGCTTGGTGCTTACCGCATACCCCTTCATGTAGCTCGCGGAGGATATAATCCGCTTCGTTCGGGGGGATACATCTGAGAGAGGGGGATGAGAACCCTTTCTTGTAGAGAGTTTCTCCGCATAGGAAGTACCTCGCGGCTCTTCTCGACAGATTCTGCGCCTCTGCCTTGTCTGCTGGGAGGATGTCATCCTTCAAGTATTGGATGATGGGTGTCATCAGGTGGAAACTTCATCAATCTGGTATATTTCTTCCTCGTGGATCGATCGAGGGTTGTTCCAAGGAGGAGCAGATGATAGAGTCTCTTCCCCCTTTGTTTGATTTGTTGGCTAGTTTCGCAAGTTTGTCGGCACGTGAGTTCTGGTTTCTGAGGACATGCCGGAATTCAATTTTTCAGAACTTTGTCGCTAACTTCCGTGCTTTTGAGTGGTATTTCAGGATGGTCTCCTCCTTGGCTTCGAACTCACCATTCATCTGTTGCACCACCAGTTGGGAGTCGCTGCACACAATGAGTTCTTGTACGTTTATCGTGAGAGCCAACTCGAGGGCTGCCAATAAGGCTTCGTATTCCGCCTGGTTGTTCGTAGCCGGGAAACGTATCTCGATGGCTTGCTCAATGACCATCCCATCTGGTGCTTCGAGGATGACGCCAGCTCCCTTTGACTTGCTCGAGGAGGCGCCATCCACGTGTACTATCTAGGTGGTGTTGAGTTGTTCCGGCGAGGTCATTTCCGTGACAAAGTCGGCCAAGTCTTGTCCTTTGATTGCTTTTCTCGGCTGGAACATGAGTCCGAATTCGGAGAGCTCGATGACCCAATAGGATAACCGTCCGGCTACGTCGGGTTGATGTATTATCTGCCTCAGTGGTCGATCCGTTTGGACAATGATTTCGTACTGCTGGTAGTAAGGTCACAGCTTCCTCGTAGAGACGAGTAGAGCAAAGGCCAATTTTTCCAGCATGTGGTATCGGGATTCCGATGGTGTTAGGACTTTGCTCGAGAAGTATATTGGCCTATGTTCCTCTCCGTCCTCGGTGACCAAGGCAGAGCTGACTGCCACCTCGTTGGCGGCAAGGTACACGTATATCGGTCTTCCCTGTCGGGGGGTAGTCAGTATTGGCGGCTTGGCCAAATACTGCTTTAGCTCTTGGAAGGCCCGGTCGCACTCCTCTGTCCATTCGAACTTCTTTCCCCCTTTGAGGGTTTTGAAGAATGGGAGGCAACAGTCGGCGGACCTGGTTAATCATTGTATTACGTGATGTCTGTAGTTATCGTACAAATAAGAAAGATATAGAGGTACTCAAAAGAAGACATTTTCATTAACAATATTGAAGGTTTGCGCAGGGCAAACGTCAGTACATTTGCTGGAGTGTAAACGTCCAGGTTAGAAGTTACAAAGGCATGTTGTGCCATGGTACTGCAAAACATTAGAGCGCATGAATGAAAGCAAGAGGGGATGGGGGATTCGCCCTTTTGACTAATGGTTGTGTCAAAATATGAGAGCAATGCTAGCGGCGCTACCTGGCTAGGAAGCGGTGAATGGCGGCAATCCGGCCAGTGAGGCGTTGTACCTCTTTGGGGTTCTTCGGAGGAGACATGTCTATGATGGCTTTGCATTGGTCTGGATTGACTTCAATTCCTCGCTGAGAGATGAGGAACCCAAGGAATTTGCCTCCTGAAACGCCGAAAGCGCACTTTGATAGGTTGAGGCGCATCTAGTAATGCCTCAGAATTGCAAAGGTTTCTTCAAGATCTTCCAGGTGGTTTCCGCCAGACTTCGTCTTGATGACCATGTCGTCGACATATACTTCGATGTTCCTGCCGAGGTGATCCCATAAGAAGAGGTCCATCATCCACTGGTAAGTGGCACCAGCGTTTTTGAGGCCGAAAGGCATGACCTTATAGCAGAAGACTCCTTTATCGGTGATGAATGCTGTCTTCTCTACATCCTGAGGATCCATGGGGATCTGATTGTATCCGGAAAATGTTGGGAATTCAGAGGCGCCTAACGCAGCGGAAGCAAAACAAAATAATATTAAAAAACTTAAAACTTAAATCGCGCAAGGCCTAGAATTCCCGAACGGATCCGCTAGCTGAATATAAAACTTTTAGATAGTGGTATACCTCACGAGTTTCAATCGGTTTGGCTGTACGGGGCGTGTCCTAGAAGTCCACGTGACGCGTCCTTCCTCCACCGGTGATCCACACGAACAGTTTTGGAGATGCCTAGGTGCTAGCCTCCTTCACTTCTCCAAGTGACTCAGGGACCTTTATCTACGGTGTTCTTTAATTCAAGAACTCTTCTTGAATTCTCCAAGAACAAGATGGCGCCTATGATCAAGAATCCAATTCTTGATCCCACACAACCTTGTCACACAAAACCCTAAACTCCTTTCGAGTTGTGGCCACTTCCTCTCTCTAGAAAACTAGGGTTGTGCTTTCTCTCTCCTCACCAAGAGCAAAAATCGAATTTTCCCTTGTGAAGAACTAGGCTAAAAGTCGACTTTCCCTTGTGCATGGCCTCTCCCTGGAATTTCGACTTGGCTTGCATATTTATAGGGTTTGGGGACTTTGATAATTATAATTAGGGAATCCCTAAATTATAGGATTATCAATTTATAAAATTATGAGATCTCTATATCATAATTTTAAGACTTGAATTCGTAACTAAAATATTACCTTAATATTTCAATTTGAATTCAAATGCAATCTTGGAGAATCAAATTGGAAGATCAAATCTTCCCAAGAGATCCTCTCCCATGCGCCATCCCCTTTCCAATTATGTTGGAATTTAATAAATCAAAATAACAATCCTAACTCTTAGGAAGTTATAACTAACTTGTTATTTTCCAACAATATTGAATTAAAGTATTACCTTAATATCTTTAACTCAATCTTTTTGAATCTTGAATTCTAGTTTATTATTGAATTAAAATATTACACTAATATCTTTAATCCAATTAAACCTAGAATTCGAATTCCCCATAAATTTTTGAATTAAAATATTACCTTAATATTTTTAATTCAATCATTTGAAATCTAGATCAAATCTTTGAATTCAAATTCAAGCCATGATTTTAATTTTAATTAACAAAACATTTTTATTAATTAAAATACTCTAAAATGAGGCGCCAACCTCCTCCCTATTTTCTTAATATTAGTGAATTTAATAAATCAATAATTTCCTAACCCTTAGGAACATTATCCAATTTATTATTCCCTAATATTATAAATAGGAATATAATTGTAAATAGACTAATCCAATTATCTATTTAACAAATTAACATATATATATATATTTAAATTTGTCCCACAAATTCAAATATCATATATTGTAGATATTTATTTAAGACAAGACTTCATGTCCCAATACAATCAATTATGTCTTAAACGGTGTCACCAATGTGACCCACGAATTAACCCTAATTCGTGTCCCAGCTTGGCATCTGGATCCTGCTCGTGTGTGACCCAGCAGGCCCCACGTAAAGTTGGCAGCAAGTCATCTCCATGACTCACAAGTCGAGAGCGGACTCTAGCAAGCCATCACGACTACTGAAAACACGTGAGTTATCGTTTAACCCCGAAACGACTTAACCTTAGTACCACCTTGTCTTGATCCCTTTTTGTCCTACGATATTTTGGTCATGGATTAGGCACGGGAAAGTCATCCATAATCCAAACCTCAACTTTCTCGATTCCTTGAGTAAGTCCCATTTACCAGTGTCGCCACACATTCCTTGGACAGACTCATCGAGGGGCCCAGCTAAATATCTCCCATCTCTATGAGGGACAAAATTCCATCTTGGTCAACCACATTCCTCAGCACGACAATCAACCAAACCCATACTCAGCCCTTATGGCTACCCTGTTACGGGCAACGTTAGACTAAGCCAAAGTTTGACAATTGCAACGCCGGAATAATGAAGACCTCAGGTCTAAGGGCATCGTGACAGGTGTACAGGAGAGACTAGCTAATGACTGAAACCCATGCAGGACTCTCCAGGTCGGTCCAGAAATTTGTAACTCCTTACATAATTGCACCATGACTCTCGTCCCAACATCTAGTGCATGCATCTCTATGCACCGAGGTCATGCTGGTCTTGGTTCATTTCAAGTTCCCACTTGAATGAGCGACCAGGGACAGTTTAGATTAATTATCTCATAATTAATCAGGGACTATTATCATAGTAAACATGCTAATAATATGATAACCATTAATTTATCTCCATAAATTAATTAATATGTTCCAAACATATTTATAAAATGATTGGCCCTAGGGCACAATCTCCATCAGAAAAGGCATCCAGGAAGCTTAGCATGACATGGCCACTAGTTCCGTCTACTAGCTTGTCGATGCTGGGAAGGGGATATGGATCCTTTGGGCATGCTTTGTTCAGGTCAGAGAAATCGACACACATGCGCCACTTGTCGTTTGCCTTCTGCACGAGGACCACATTGGATAACCATGTTGGGTATTTGGTTTCGCGAATGAATCCTGCCGCAAGTAGCTTGTCAACCTCCTCTCCGGCTGCCTGCTGGCGCTGCTGGCCTAGGTTCCTCTTCTTCTGGAAGACGCCTGGTCTTCCGTCTACGTTTAAAGAATGGCAGATGATGTTGTGATCGATTCCGGGCATGTCTGATGGTGACCATGCGAAGATATCTTTGTTGCGAAATAGGAACTATATCAGTGCTTCTTTCTCGGATGGAGGGAGTGTGGCACAGATATTGATCGTTTGCTTCGATGCCTCCGGGAATGTTATCGCTTCCATCTCATCCGACGGTTAGGGATGGTTCTAAGGGATTTCGTCTCTCAGGTCAGTAATTTCGCAGTTCATGACAGCGTGTTCCTTTTCTTTCCCTTTGTCCGAGGGGGGGTGTGAGGGTATCCTCTGGTTTTCTTTCTTGGTTAGGCTAGTGGCGTAGCACTGCCTAGCGATCTCCTGATTCGCCCGCACCTCTCCTATGCCGTGTGGGGTGGGGAACTTCATCAATAGGTGCGCTGTTGACACAACGGCTCGCGCCGAGTATAGGGAGGGTCTTCCGAGAATAGCGTTGTATGCCGAGGGTGTGGTGACAACAATAAAGGTGGTCGTTCTACAGACACATTTTGGATCTTCCCCCAAAGTCAAGTTCAGCTCGATCATTCCCTCTACGGGGACTTGTGCTCCCGAGAAACCATTAGGTGCTCGTTGAAGGGGGAGAGTTGATCTCTGTTGAGATTCATGCTCTCGAAAGCCTCCCAAAACAAGATGTCAACAGAGGACCCCTGGTCTACCAGGATTCGTTTGACGTTGTACCTTCCTATTTCGGCAGTGATAACCATCAGATCAGCTTCTTCCGAGTCTATGTCCGCCAATTCCTCATCGGTGAATATTATCGGCTCGCCTTGGGGGACATGTGGTTTTTTGAGATAGTCTAGCTTCATGACTGATCTCCTCATGCGTTTTCGCGATTGGGGGCCTCCTCTCCGGCGATCTACCCCACCGAAAATGACATTGATGGTCCCAAGTAGTTGGGAGCCGGCTGTGCTCCCTCCAGTTCCTCCTTCCGAGGGTCTATCGTCGCGGCGGGGTTTGGGTTGGCGGGTTTGATCTCCACGGTGGGAGTCTCTATTGTCGTCCCCTTTCCGTTTGTGATCTCTCTTTACGTACTTCCCCAGGCGTCCATTCTGGATCAAGGTTTCTATCTCATCCTTCAGGGCAATACACTCGTCGGTTGTGTGTCCATAATCTCGGTGGAATTGACAATACCGGTACTGATCCTTGGGCCTGTCGCCAGGCCGCGGCTTTCTGGGGGTGAGCATAGGGAAGATTCCCAGACCCTCGGATTCTGCTAATATCCTCGACCGTGGAACGGTGAGGACAGTATAGATGCTGAAACGCGCGCGCGAGGACACCGGTGGTCGGTCGTTTCCTCTATCGTGCTAAGTGTTTTTGGGTCTGTCCTGTCTGTGGTGGTCTCGGCGGCGTTGGTTGTTGCGGTGCTGTGGCGGCGACTGCTTGTTGTCGGGGCTCATTTTGGCGAACCTGCTCTTCTGTGATGTGAAGGCGTCTTCTTTGATAATGAATTCTTGGACCTTCGCCAATAGCTCTTCCAGCAAACTTGGATTCATGAATGCTAACTCCTTGTGGGCTTGTCCGGGTCGGAGGCCTGCTTGAAAGGCGTGTACCGCCACGCTATCCTCTAGGTCTTTGACGGTGAGACACTTCTGATTGAAGCGATGCAGGAAATCTCGGAGGGATTCATGCTCGGCCTGATGGACATCGGCGAGGACAGAGGCCGGCTGCTTATATACCACGCTAGTGGCAAACCTTCTCTTAAAGAGGTTTTCCATATCTCGGAAGCTGTGAATGCTATCGTTTGGGAGCTTGGAGAACCAGATAAGTGATGGAGATTGTGCCCTAGGGCCAATCATTTTATAAATATGTTGTGAACATATTAATTAATTTATAGAGATAAATTAATGGTTATCATATTATTAGCATGTTTACTATGATAACAGTCCGTGATTAATTATAGGATAATTAATCTAAACTGTCCCTGGTCGCTCATTCAAGTGGGAACTTGAAATGAACTAAGACCAGCATGACCTCGGTGCATAGAGATGCATGCACTAGATGCTAGTACGAGAGTCATGGTGCAATTACGTAAGGAGTTACGAGTTGCTGGACTGACCCGGAGAATCCTGCATGGGTTTTAGTCATTAGCGAGTTTCTCCTGTACACTTGTCACGATGCCCTTAGACCTGAGGTCTTCATTATTCCGGCGTTGTAGTTGTCAGACTTTGGCTTAGTCTAACGTTACCCGTAGCAGGGTAGTCATAAGGGCTAAGTACGGGTTTGGTTGATTACCGTGCTGAGGAATATGGTTGACCAAGATGGAATTTTGTCCCTCATAGAGATGGGAGATATTTAACTGGGCCCCTCGATGAGTCTGTCCAAGGAATGTGTGGCCACACTGGAAATTGGGACTTACTCAAGGAATCGAGAAAGTTGAGGTATGGATTTTGGATGACTTTCCCATGCCTAATCCATAACCAAAATATCGTAGGACAAAAAGGGATCTAGGCAAGATGGTACTGAGGTTAAGTCGTTTCGGCGTTAAACGATAACTCACGTGTTTTGGGTAGTCGTGATGGCTTGCTTGAGTCCGCTCTCGACTTGTAAGTCATAGGGATGACTTGCTGCCAACTTCACGCGTGGGGCCTGCTGGGTCACACACGAGCAGGATCAAGATGCCACAACGGGACAGGAATTAGGGTTAATTCGTGGGTCACATTTGTGACGCCGTTTAAGACATAATTGACTGTCTGGGACAAGAAATATTGTCTTAAATAAATATCTACAGATATATGATATTTAGATTTGTGGGACAAATTTAAATATATATATATATGATAATTGTTAAATAGATAATTGGATTATGCTATTTACAATTATATTCCTATTTATAATATTAGGAATAAATAAATTGGATAAGTTTCCTAAAAGTTAGGAAATTATTGATTTATTAAATTCACTAATATTAGGATAAATGGGGATGAGGTTGGCGCCTAATATGGACCTATTTTAATTAATAGAAATGTTTTATTAATTAAAAGTCATGGCTTGAGATTTGAAATTCAAATAGATTTGATCTAGATTTCAAATGATTGAATTAAATATATTAAGGTAATATTTTAATTCAATAATATATATATATATGGGGAAGTCGAATTTTAGGTCTAAGTTGGATTTAAATATTAGTGTAATATTTTAATTCAATAAAGACTAAAATTCAAGATTTAAAAGATTGACTAAAGATATTATGGTAATATCTTAAATCAATATTGTTGGAAAATAACAAATTAGTTATAACTACCTAAGAGTTAGGTTTGTTATTTTGATTTATTAAATTCCAACAAAATAGGGGAGGACTTGGCGCATGAGCTAGGGTATCTTTTGGAAGATTTGATCTTCCAATTTGATTCTCCAAGATTGCATTTGAATTCAAATTATAATATTAAGGTAATATTATAATTAGGAATTCAAGTCCTAAAATTATGATATTATTGTAATCTCATAATTTAATAATTTGATAATCATATAATTTAGGGATTCCCTAATTATAATTATCAAAACCTCAAACCCTATATATATATAGAGCAAAAGTCGACTTAAGCCTAAGCCTCATGATACTTGGAATTTCGACTTTTCTCACCCATATTCACAAGAGCAAAATCGGTTTTGAGTCTTGGTGAAGAGAGAGAGAAAACACAACCCTAGTTTTTCTAGAGAGAGAAAGTGGCGCAAACCTAAAAGGAGTTTTAGGGTTTGTGACAAGGTTGTGTGAGATCAAGAATAGGATTCTTGATCATAGGCGCCATCTGTTCTTGGGAGTTCAAGAAATTGTTCTTGAACTCAAGAACACCGTAGATAAGGTCCCTGATTCACTTGGAGAAGTGAAGGAGGCTAGCACCTAGGCATCTCCAAAACTGTTCGTGTGGATCACCGGCGGAGGGAGCACACTCGGAGTGGACTCCTCAGCATCGTAAGACACAAAGTCGCCGATTGATTTGGGTAAAATTCTTGTCCTTACACTGATACAGATCCATATAGCGGATCATTGGGAAGAAATCATTATGCACATATTCTGGTTTTGTTTAATTTTTAAATTTATACCTGTTTCCGCTGCGTTGTGTGCGTGGTGATTTCCCAACAATAAGACCCTCTCCGACTAGTGTTGTCGGGAATAATTTGCACCTTTTCCCTTCCGAGAGATTTGCAATCTGCATGCAGGCGTGGAATTGTCGGAGGTGGTCCTCTGGGTCTTTTGTCCCGTCGTATCGGGGCAACTTCATCAGCATTTTAAAACCGGTCGGCAACTCGTCCTGCTGGATGTGCGGCGCCTAGATCCCTGGAGATGTTACCGGAGGTGCCATGGTTGGCGTTAGAGGGGGTTGTTGGTTGTTACGGGAGACGACAAGTGCTGAGCCAAAAGGTGCCATAGGTCTGCCGGAACATTCCACTGTTGCAACGTACACTCCGGAAATCCTCGAGGGAGCGCGGTCTGGTTCTCCGCCACTGGTTCGACTTGTCCTGGGTAGGTTTCTTTCTCTCCACGTACCCGCAGAGTGATCTCCGTAGTGGGATGTGTTTTGGATGTGACATGGCACTCAGGTGGTGGGGACTCCGTAGATTCGGCTATCTGCTTCCCTTTAGCATTGGGGCTGGTTATCTAGTCGAAACGTTTTTCCATGAACTGGTTGAACTGCTCTTCCATGTTCCGGCGTAATGAGGCCATGTCAGCCTTGTGGGCTGCTCTCGAGTCTCGCAGTTCAGTCTAGATGATTTCCCGTATTTCGCTTGTGTATGCCGGTGGTGATGTGAGGGCCTCCTCGTCCAGATGACTTCAGGGTTTCCGGAAACCAACGAGGTAAGTCAACGGCGTCGGTGTCATCTCGCTCCGTAGAAGGACTTCGGGAGTAAAGTTTGAGACAGGAGTGGGTCCGCGTTCGTGCCCCGAATGACCAGCTCGCAGAGTGCTGGCTTCTCGGTGGTGGGGCCCTGAAGGGTTAGCCGTAGGGCTTGGAGGGAGCTGGTTCTCGTTAGGGTTTTCCATTGTTGAGAACGTCGGAGCTCCGCTATCTTGAGTTCACAGTGACGGAGAAGAACAAGAGGTTAGTAGACAGTATATATGACTCCCACATAGAGCCGTACCAGGGTCTCTTGGGGGTCGAAAACGAAAAAACGAAGTAAGAGAGGAAAAAGATGTGAGAGTTATCCCAATGACAATACTTGTATGAACAATAGTAAAGAGAAAGAACCGTGGAAGGTGAGAGTGGATGGGATCGAGTTTGTCGTTAAACTCGTTCTCCTGTAACGTGTTATAGTGTGTGTGTTTCTTAGCAACAACTAGGTAGAAAAAAAAGGGGGAGAGATAACCAGAGTTTCCTCATCTCTCCCCATAGAAGGCGCTAGTGAAAACTACAAAGCTGGATTCGCATAAATCTAACTTTGAGTTGACAATGAGGTGCAGTCTCCAGGGGCTTGAGGTCGTCGGATCCTGCAAACGAGAATGCACAGGGGGTTCCCTGTAATTCTTCTCCGATGCTTAAGTCAAATAGTTGATCAAGTGAGGAGAATAGTATTTTTCTGGAGTAAGAATGGTTACCTTTGAATGTGTGTGATCAGCTTGTATTTATCCACGTCCCTTCTGCCCCACGTGGGTACGAGGTAGAAAAGGAACGTTGGGGGTGTTTTCGGGAATGCACGGTGAGTGGGTGGTAGTGTCTTGTTGATCTGACTCGACAGCTGTCACTGTTGAGTCGCAGTGGGGTGTCTGACCTTCCTTTTTTGGGAGTCAGTGATAGCCAAGAGTGCTTTTCACCATATCTCTAGTCACGTGGTCTCAGAGGATCTTTGCATTAAATGCCAATATCTTGGCATTTATTGCTTGAGTGGGAGGGGACCCTACCGGTTTGTTTTGGCGTCGGGTCTCCCTTGTCCTTCGTATATAATTTGAAGGATGTATATCACTAGTCCCTCCTGGAAGTCCGGGGTGGGAGTCATCGGCGTCATCCTCCGAGTGATGGTTATCCGCCAACCCTCGAGGGGTGTATTCAAAATTGTGACTTTATAGCAATTCGTAGTTGCTTCGAGTTTGAACCCGAATGGATTCAACTCCTCAACGACATTCACCAGAAATCGGTCATACCAGTCGGGTAACTCCCTAGTACCACATACGAGGACGAGGAAGAGATCGACACGTGGCATTCGGGAGTGAAGCCAAGCCGAGCCAAGATGAAGTAACGGAGATTGCTTTGGGTTTGGAAAAATCGAATATTCCGTTTTTTTTGGGTTCTTAGGATCCAACATTGACCCCATGACCCTGATGTCCTAAAATTACCCGACGGGTTTGTGGATCGGACCCGAGATCGCGGGTTGGTTTGGACGAGTTGGGCTCCACAGTTTAGGATATTGGGTCACGGGTCAGTGGGCGGGTTTTTGACGCATTCGGGTTGGACGTCAGTGGTGGAGGCGATTCAAAATGAGAAGCTGCTTGTGTTGTTGACGTTTTTGGCAGACCAAGGTATTAATGCGAGAGTGTTGGAGGAAAAGAAGTTGGGATATTCGATTCCAAGGAATGAGCGAGATGGCTCATTTACGATTGAATCATTGGCTAAGTCGTTGAGGCTCGTTATGTTGGAAGAAGATGGGAGGATTTATAGGGAAAAAATAAAAGAGGTGAAGGACGTTTTTGTAAATAAAGAAAGACAGGATGGGTATGTGGACCACTTATTGGGTTACCTTAGACACCATAAAAGTGAGTGAAGGATACTAGGCTAGTGTTGATATATATTGGTGAATGCTTTGTAAGATGCAGAAGAATCTAGTTTTATACTTTTATTGGCAAAACACCCTTTCATGCCCCTAACGTTTGCAGTGATTTTCAGTTATGCCCTTAACGTTTCATTTTGTTCAGGTATGCCCTCAATGTGCAACCAACGTTTCAATTATGCCCTCAATTTTGACTCAATGCACATGTGGCAATTTTTTTTGCTTATGTGTCATTTTTTTTGTCTGACTTGACTACGTGGCATCATGACTGGGCATTCTTATTTTTTTTTTCCACCTTGGCATGATGACTGGATTTACATTTTTAAACATAAAAATTGAGTAAACTAGCAAATCAGTCCCTGGATTTACATTTTTCATCATCTTCATTCATTTTAGTCCCAAATTCTCAAAATAAAATTGTAAAGTGTCCCAAAACACTTCCAAACATTTCAATTTAGTCCTTAAAAGTATTAAAAACCCTAAAACCTAAACTCTAAACCTTAAAACTATAAACCATAAACCCTAAACTCTAAAATTCTAAACCCTAAAACCTTAAACCCTAAAAAATCTAATTTGAGCAATTAGGTCCCTCACCCATTCTTATCCCATTATTCTCAATTCCCCCTCTTTTCATCATCTTCATTCATTTTAGTCCCAAATTCTCAAAATAAAATTGTAAAGTGTCCCAAAACTCTTCAAAACATTCCAATTTAGTCCTTAAAAATATTAAAAACCCTAAATCCTAAAATTCTAAACCCTAAACCCCAAACTCTAAACCCTAAACCCCTAAACCCTAAATCCCTAAAACTTATTTTTTTTTAATCTTCATCTTCATCTTTTCAATTTAACATAAATCCCTAATTTTTTTAATCCCTAAACCCCCTAATTTTTTTTTTCATCATCACCATTCATCATCTTGGTTGGTTCATCATCCTCATTCATCATCTTCGTCAGTTCATCATCCTCATTCATCCCTAATCATCAAATCATACAAGCAGCCCTGCATGTGTCAAAAATTCCATTGCAGGATCTACTTCCACCTACTAACTGACTCAACTATGCATATATATGACTCTTAAACTAGTAATTAAAGGTTACAAAATACACATAATAATTCTTTTATAGAGAATCCCAATCAATCTCATAAGAAGGGTACTTCTGCAGATTAAAACTATCCGAAGCACCATCCCACTGCGATTCACCCAATTCCGCAAACGTCAGATCTGACAACGGCGACGATCCTGCAGATCCCGATCCCTCGCTCTCCGTCGTCATCGCCGGCGACAAGATCTCCTCCACCTTCGGATCGGCCTCCTCCGCCGCCGCCGACGGCGGCGGAGCAGCAGCTGCTGCTTTTTTTGACCTCTTGGAAGCTCCGGCGGCGACGGATTTGCCGGAATTCTTCCTCTGCTTCTGCAGATCGGCCAAATTTTCGCAGATCGCCGTAAGCTTGGTGTCGACGGAGGAGTGAAGCGGCTTGTAATCTTCATTCATGAATGAAGATGATGAACTGACGAAGATGATGAATGAGGATGATGAACCAACCCAGATGATGAATGGTGATGATGAAAAAAAAAATTAGGGGTTTAGGGATTAAAAAAAATTAGGGATTTATGTTAAATTGAGAAGATGAAGATGAAGATTAAAAAAAATTAAGTTTTAGGGATTTAGGGTTTAGGGGTTTAGGGTTTAGAGTTTGGGGTTTAGGATTTTAGGATTTAGGGTTTTTAATATTTTTAAGGACTAAATTGGAATGTTTTGAAGAGTTTTGGGACACTTTACAATTTTATTTTGAGAATTTGGGACTAAAATGAATGAAGATGATGAAAAATGTAAATCCAGGGACTGATTTGCTAGTTTACTCAATTTTTATGTTTAAAAATGTAAATCCAGTCATCATGCCAAGGTGGAAAATAAATAAGAATGCTCAGTCATGATGCCACGTAGTCAAGTCAGACAAAAAAAATGACACATAAGCAAAAAAAATTGCCACATGTGCATTGAGTCAAAATTGAGGGCACAATTGAAACGTTTGTTGCACATTGAGGGCATACCTGAACAAAATGAAACGTTAAGGGCATAACTGAAAATCAATGCAAACGTTAGGGGCATGAAAGGGTGTTTTGCCTACTTTTATTTATGCGATATGTTATAGTGTTCTACGTTCAAATCTAGAGCTAAGATATCCAATGTATCTCTCATCTTCATTATAATTAAATTCTTAGAAGTTAAAATTATAAAGTTTAACTATTTATATGTTATAATTACTTTAATTTTTACTTTCAAGTTACTATTTGATATTTAATAATAAATTTAATGTGATTCTAAATAATTTTCTCAAGCTTACTCGTTTTCAAATATCTTCCTAACAATCTCCACCATAAATGATAAATTTTTGATAACTAAGCAAGGGAAAGGGGTGGATTTATCCGACCATTCCCTTCCTTTCATTTCTCTTCACATTCAATGTCATATATTTTTCTCTCCAAAAAAAAAAATTATGCAAGAGGTCATCTGATTCTAAATATATGTCTTGATATTCATATTGATCATTTATATTTTAAAATATATTAGTCTTAATTATTGACAAAATATTTCATTTTGATCTCAAACTATTGAACATGAAATATGAATATTTTGGGACTGAAATGAAGAATTTTGTAAACATTTAAGATCAATATGGATCTTTTGAAACATAAAGGATCAAAATGATCCTTTGACCATAAAAATATAGGTCAAAAACATATCTTGGTCCCTAATATTTACTCAAAGTTCCGTTTTGGTCCTTAATACTTTCTTGATTTTGTTTTGATCCTTAATATTTTCTAAGAGTTTCATCATTAATTAGTCCATAACTATTAAATATGATCATATTTCTCTCGTTTCAAACCCTAATATAGTTAAATCAAAGCTGCAAATTCTATTTGGTGAGTTCTTTTTATTTTTACTTAGTTGGAGTTATCCGCAAACAAGATCAAATCAAGCATGAAAGCGCATTCAAAATGGGCCGCCTATTCCTGTTTAGTCTTCGGCATCCGTCTGGGTAGAAAACTAAATTCAGTCTCAGTTTTGAACTCTCCATTCAAAGTACATTTTTTCCTAAAAAAATTCTATAGATAAATATAAAGATAAATGGTCATTTTCGTTTGCTTCTGCTTGTTTATATTTGAGAGAAAATGATATAATATATCTGATTTTGTTGTTTGGTCGGAAAAGGTCAAAGGATCTTTTATATTTCCAAAGATACATATTGATCCTAAATGTTAAAAAAAGTTTTATTTTGGTCCCAAACTATTAAATGTGGTTATATTTCTTTTATTTCAAGTTTGAATGTGATGAGTTTGGAGCTACGTGTTATTTTTTAAGAGTATTTTCTCTATCCAGTTGAGGCCGTCAACAACCAAGGTCAAATCGAGTCCGAAGTAGCTAGATTGCTCATTTCACAATCAAATAAGTAAAATTAGTCATATCTCTCTCGTTTCAATTCCAAATACAACGAGTTTGGAGTTATGAGTTACTCTTTAGGATAATATTTCCCCAGCTGGAATCGTCAGCAAATGAGTTCAAATCGGGCTCGAAAGTGGTTTTCGAATCAATTTTTCATAAATTTTTACTTTTTGGTCCCAACCCCACTTTCGAGCTCGATTTGATCTCATATGCTAACAGTTCCAACTAGATAAAGAAAAGTCTTATTAAGTTGAAATCATAGCTTTTAATTCGTTGCATTCGGAACTATATTGAAAAGTCTTATGATCACTTTTCCTTTCCCACTTTCGAGATTCGATTTGACCTCGTTTGCTGACGGCTTAAGCTAAATAAAAATAGTACTCTTCAAAAACACCACATAACTCTAAACTCGTTTCTTTACGAACTTGAAACGAAAGAAATATGATCACATTCAATATTTTAAAATAAAAATAAAATATTTTGTCAATATTTATGATCAATTAATATGAATATTTTGAAATATAAAAAATTAGAATAAACATTAAAACATATATTTAAGATCAAAATGACATTTTTACCATCGAAAAACAATATAAAGTATGTAAATAAAACTAATCATTAAAAAATTGCGACTCAATCGTATAACTTTGAAGAAACCCATCCCTATCAATATTATATGTCACATATATTATATATACTATTATATCTGTATCATTATGATTAACGTGTTCTGTAAGACAATATTTTCAATCAAGGTAGAGACACTATTTTTTTTTTTAATTTTTTTCTTATTTTATACAGAGAACTGAACAAGGTCAATAATTCAATAGCTGTTTTAATTTGTTGCTAGCTAGACAGCTTATTTTAGAAGAGAGCGAGGAGAGACTTTCAATTGCAACAAACATGTGTGACGACCAATGTCTTATAAATAATCTCTCAACAGGGTAATATTATAAAATTCTTGAGCTCTCTTGCATTGGAACCCATACAATCAATCCCTCTTACCTTTTAATCACATATAGCAATAACTATTATTTTTCACACCTCTATCTATTGGTAGTTACAGATATTGTTTAAAACGTGACATTTTGATATTATGAGGTATAACCTCTTAACACTTTGATATTCTTAACAATTTTTTCGTTAGTTTTGGACGGAATTTCGTAAAAGGGTTAAAACTTTGATATAACCTATTAACACTTTGATATTCTTAACATTTTGATCTAATGGTAGTTACAGATATTGTTTAAAACGTGACATTTTGATATTGTTTACGGTAAATTATACTTTGATACCATATAGTTTGATTCTATTTTACTTGAGTACCCTGTGATTTAAAACGTGACATTTTGATATTATGAGGTATAACCTATTAACACTTTGATATTCTTAACAAATTTTTTGGAGATTTGGACGGAATTTCGTACATGCATCTCACATGTTTCATTAAAACTCGATTTTCTTTAACTTATGACCAAAATTTTTGGTGGTCAACGAAGAGAAATAGTTAAAAAAAAATTAAGGTGTTTTTCGAAAGAATCATTAAGTCATACTCTGATTTGACCCTCTTTATTTTTAAAAGTGAGACTCGTGATTTTGTTTCTTCATTAATTTAAATGAAAGAAATCCATAACTTTACACAAGTAGGAAAATAAAATGCATGTGAACTCAACTCACCAAATGATCACCGTCTCAATATATATAGCGATCATATTTGAACCCAAATAACCACAATAATTAAGTACTATATATATCCTTTGGATTGCGTACATAAAGAAGGTGGGTATAGCCATTATATATAAATATATATATATATACAGTGTTTACGCCATGGCAGGAGATGATGTCAAGCTTCACATAGTGATGTTCCCATGGCTCGCTTTTGGTCACATCATCCCCAACCTCGAGCTCGCTAAGCTCATAGCTCAAAAGGGTCATCTTGTAAGCTTCGTGTCTACACCTAGAAACATTGATCGCCTTCCAAAACTACCTCCAAATTTATCACCTTTCCTTCAATTCGTCAAGCTTCCTTTACCCAAAGTCGAAAATCTCCCTGAAGATTCCGAGGCAACATCCGATGTTCCATACAACGTTGTACAATTCCTCAAAAAAGCCTATGATGCTCTCCAACAACCCATGACTCAGTTTCTCGGATCTTCCAAACCCGATTGGATTTTCTATGACTTCGCTCCCTATTGGGTTGGAAACATAGCTTCCAAACTAGGAATCAAAAGTGCTTTCTTTAGTATATTTTCAGCTTCTGTTATGGGTTTCTTTGGTCCTTCTTCTTATATGCTCAACGGAAATCCTTTCCGCAAAACTCTCGAGGATTTCACCGTCCCTCCGCCGTGGATCCCGTTTCCGACCACCGTAGCATTCCGTTACTTCGAGATCATGAAAATTGTAGATAGTCTCTCCGAAAACTTTTCCGGCGTTTCCGACTCATACCGTGGCGGCGCCGCCATTCAAAATTGCCACATCATAGTGATTCGAAGCTGCTTCGAGTTTGAACCCGAATGGATTCAACTACTCAACGACATTCACCAGAAACCGGTTATACCGGTTGGTCAACTCCCTAGTACCACATACGAGAACGAGGAAGAAAACGACACGTGGCAGTGGATGAAGAGTTGGCTTGACAAGCAGAAGATCGGCTCGGTGGTCTACGTGGCATTCGGAAGCGAAGCCAAGCCGAGCCAAGAGGAAGTAACGGAGATTGCTTTGGGTTTGGAGAAATCGAATATTCCGTTTTTTTGCTAAGAGATCGACGTGGGCCCCACGACCCGGATGTCTTAAAATTATCCAACGGGTTCTTGGATCGGACCCGAGATCGCGGCATGGTGTGGACCAAGTGGGCCCCACAGTTGAGGATATTGGGTCACGGGTCGGTGGGCGGGTTTTTGACCCATTCGGGTTGGACGTCAGTGGTGGAGGCGATTCAAAACGAGAAGCCGCTTGTGATATTGACGTTTCTTGCGGACCAAGGTTTGAATGCTAGGGTTTTGGAAGAGAAGAAGATGGGATATTCGGTTCCAAGGGATGAGCGAAATGGCTCATTCACGAGTGAGTCGTTGGCTAAGTCTTTAAAGCTTGTTATGGTGGAAGAAGAAGGAAGGATTTATAGGGAAAAAATCAAAGAAGTGAAGGACGTTTTTGTAAATAAAGAAAGACAAGATAGATATGTGGATCAACTATTGGGTTACCTCAAAGACCACAAAAGTGAAGAATACTAGGCAGGCAGGAGTTGGTTCATTGTATAATAAGTAAGTTATATATATCATACATGAATAATGAATGAATAATGCATGGTTATTGCTTAGTTTATGAAGTCACGTGCGAATCCCACCCCACAAACCATTTTTATATATATATGAAATTATGAATGCTTAGCTCAGATAGGAGAATTTAGTTTTTATACTTTTATTTATGTTGTTCTGAAATCTTTGACGTTATTAAAGTACGTTCATATATAGAGCTAAGATATCTCGTCATCTTACCATGCATGAGTTAATTAATTGACCATTCTCAATATCCAAATTATACTTCAAAAAAGTTATTCGATCGCCACAAATCGTTGACATACATGCAAGGCTTTATGCAAACTTTTTATATGCAAAATGCAAGTCTTATATTATATTTTATTTTTTACGTAAGCATATTATATTTTATTTTTAAAAGGCTAAAGTCGCACGCCGGCGCTTTTAATTAAGCTAAGAAAATAAAATGAGAAAGAGATAGATATATAATTTTTTTTTTTGGGTGCGGGAGATATAAAATTTTACACATTGAATGAAATTTCACCTTGAATATGTTATATGTTTATAACAATTAATACAGAAATAAAGGAAAAACTCGATATGATTAAATCAATACGTAATAGTTGGGCATTCAAATACAATATCCAATTTTCTGGGCACGAAAAGTAATGAAAGGTAAGCAAAAATAAGCAATAAAGCAGAGGAATAGAAAGGGACAGAGAGAAGGACAATGAGCAGAGAGAAGATTCACAATTCACACACAGCCCATATTCCTATCATTCCGTTATTATTATGCTCTGCCTGCAGCACGCCAAGTTGGCCTCTTCATTCTGACACCTGCATCGTTTCCTTCTGCTACCACCTGGTCCTCTTCCACGTTAGCATTCATCTGTGGTGTGGGCATCCTCCGTGGCATGCCAGCTGGGTCAGTCATGACAGAATATCAAAGGTATTTAGAAATTTTGTTACTGATATAATGACATTATGACATGGACTTTCTGGCCTAAATCGAAATTAATGCCTTGTGCCCATCTGCTAAATATCTCTCTTATTTTTTCTTAGGTCCATCTATCTTATTTGGCAACCAACACACTTTCTCTCCTTCAAGTCAGTCATACATATCACAATTAACGGAGGGAGATAGACAAAATTTAAAGTTAGCCTAACTATGAAACTTTTTGTAAAATTTTTGGGCAAAAATGTAAAAAAAAAAAATGACCTAATTTATACCTTTACCAAAAAATAAGAGACTAAAATTGTACTTTAGCCTTGTATAATTTTTATGAAAGAAAAACTTGTTTAAAGACCTATAGAATTGAAGTTTATTGGTTGACTAGAAGTCAAGTAATATTAAATAAACTTTAAATAATTTAGAACATTTTTCAATTCCGTACTTCCATCGCAAACTTTTAATTGGAAAGATACCGGACTTCAAGACAATTAAATTGGAATTTATTCACAAAAAGAAAACTACAATCTCGAGAAAGCTAATTACTAAAACTTTACTCCCTCCGATTCTACATATATATATATATATATATGATGTTTAAGGTAGAGATACACACAGACCAAATAAATGATTAACTTATCTAAAATAAAGAGAAAAATGAGATAAAAAGATTAAATTATCTCTATTAAATTACTTGGAAATTACACATTTATAACTCTACTATATTTAATAGGGGTAGAATGGTAAAAAAAAATAATTAATGTTCTCTTGAATTTATATAACATCAGATATTTTGAAATAAAAAAAGTTCTCCAAAACATCAGATATATGAAATCGGAGGAAATATTATATGTCCTTCACACATTATATATATTCATGTGCTTTGCATGCCCTAACTCTCTCTATTATTTTTTTTTTTTAATATTTTTTAATGAAATTAATTTTGACGAACCAAAACACTCATCACATATATATAATGAAATATATATATATATAAGCATATTCGCTTAACAATATTAAATACTTAATCTCTTAATAAATGTAGTTAACTTCATAAAAAAATTAAAAATATAGTTCACAAAAATATTGAATTCTAACACTGGTATTGCCTCTCACCTGGCTGCTGGAATTGGAACCTCTGCTCCTTCCAATTCCTTCATTCCATTATGAATGCAATTTTTTTTTGGTTGGTCATAAAGATAATTTCTTCATTCATCATAAAATAGCACAAGGCCATACATCAAGGGAGATCAAATAAGGTATAGATCTAACAATGAACACAACCTTACACTCCTCACACTAAAATACATCAGTATAGTATAAGATTATATCATATCCACGAAAACTCTGAAATACAAAGAAAACTTGAAAGATTTTACAAAGAAGCAAAATACTTCTCATCTCTCTCGTTGGGAGATTCATTTTCTTACCCGTTCTTTTCTCCAAAATTTTCAATATTGGCTCCAAGTGTAGATCTAAGATGTACAACAAAACAAAAGAAGAAAAACCTTTTTTTTTATTGAAAGGAAGAAAACACTCCCCTTCTGGGAGAAAAGACTTTCCTTATAGAGGAAACTACAAGAAAATATACTTAAAAGAGAGAGAAGAGGGTCATCACCGCAGCAACCCCGACAAATTCCACGTGAGCGACAACGAATGCAATCAAAGCCATTTACTTTAACCCTCTCTCAATCTTGATGATTTTTGGGTTTGGAAACCAAACATTACTAATTTGTTTGATCTTAAAACAACTTACGCTGTTGTGGTTAACCAAGGCTTGATGGACCCCTTGTCTCACAAGCCAAGTTTCATGTGGGTTTACAAAACCAAATGCCATATAAAATAAAAAAATAGAAAAAAAAACTTGTGTGGAAGTTAGCCCATGCATGGATATTACAGAAGTGCCTAAGTGAAGTTTTCTCTGCTAGGGTTTTTCTAAGGCTACAAGTGCAGTTGGGGAGGGGTTGCCATTCTTTCCTCCTTTTTTAGGTTTTCCTTTTGTTTATATTCTCCTCTTTGTAGGAGATATCTTCCTTGCTTAGTAAAGGAAGTTTCTTCTCTCTTTTATGAGAGTTTATTTTGTTGATGTTGCCTTCCTAAAATGCTAGATCTAGAACCCAGATCCGTTTTCAAGAGTTGGTGTTGGTGAAGAACGAAATCCTCTGAGAGGATTTTCAAATCCAACAAAGTTTGTAGATTCATGGTCGTAGCAGATGCAAATCGGACGGAAAAGAGGTGGTGGCTTGCAGCTTTAGGGTTTTCTATGTTGGAGTTGCTACCTGAAAATAAGAGAAACAACTAAACACAGAAAAATTGTTAGTAAACAAAAATGCGTGATCCTGGGCTGAGGCATGGATATCTCGTTTTCTTTAAGGTAATTCACGCCTCCCACAGGTTGATTTCGTCATAACACCCGGTGCAGTGGGTACACTGACGCGTTACCTCCAGGATACAACAGCCCAGTACTCGCATGTTTGATCTATCACCTCTGCACTAAGATGATAGATAGGACTCTCACTCCCACACCTTTTTCTCTATCCAAATATATAAAAAAAAAAATGTTTTAGAATAGATTTATACAATGTTGTATCCCTTCATATCTCATACCACTTTATCTATCTATATATTGAGCACACACGTGTATATATATATATATATATATATATATATATGCATCCAAAAAACTATTCGTTGCCCACCATTAATTGATCTTTATATGCAATTAACTTGCCTTCATTTTCTTTAACAACCCACACAAGCCGTTGCATTTCAGCACACCAAAGAATATTTGCAAACTCTTTGTTCATTAATGATAATAGTATTTTTTTAATAATATCTAAATTCTATGTGCAAAATCTCTAGTTTCGGTTTGATCTCTTATTTTCGTTGACAAGATTTTGTTTGGTAGTTCTTATCCTTTTGTTTTTGATCTGGTGATGATCTGATATATTCTTCCCCTTGTGTGTTGCTTGGGGTATGGCTGTTTTTTCATCTTCTAAGAGAGTGTAGATCCTGGTTAAGATGTTGTGTTAGTTGATCTACAAAAGCTCTCTGTTTCTCCTAGTTATGACAGGGTTGTATTTCTCATCTTGATGAATGAATGGTGATTTAAAAGAAAAAAAAGCCCATGCATGGAGTGTGAGTCCATTAAGGTTATTTGAAAATAACAAAAAGCTATTATGTCTTGCCCTCAGATCCTTCTTTCTTGTCCATCCCTCATGGTACTTTGTTTACCTATATTTTGTGGCTAAGATGGGTAACTAGGAATCAAAAGACCTTCCAGCATTCAACAATTTATTTGGACTTGATTATTAAAGTTAGTCATCAACACATCATATATGATTTTCTAAATTTTCAAAATTTTATATATAATTTATAGATTTTTTTTATAAATTTATTTTGTTAATATGAAAATAAAAAAGTGCTTGTATTAGTTAACATATTATATTATCAATTAATGATAATATCTCATAAATTTAGTTAAATATTAAATAATAAAAAGATTGATATTGATAACAAATAGTAATTTGTAGAGGACTACTCTAAAAGAAAAAAAAATCTATGAGAAATTAAATTGAGAAAATATTAAAATATGAAAGAGTAAAAGAAAAAAAATTTAGTCCAAATATAAATAACATGGAGCTTATTGTAATTAGACTAATTAAATAGGGAGGCAATTAATCACATGAGACTAGTCTGGTGGTTCTTCACTTGGACAATAAGGGTTCGAATTCAATCTTTAGATATAAGAAGTATTACGTGGTTAACCGTTTATCCTCAAGTAAAAAACTCGCAACAAATAAATTAATCAATATTTTTGACGGTGGATTAATTCCATTAATTTATACATAAAATAAATAGGGAGGCATTTGTAATGTTTTAACTTTTAATTAAGCTAAACATTGCAATTGAAAGCGAAAAAGGCAGAAGATGAGCGATACTTCCCCAATTTTTTGTTTACAAAATTGATCTTAACATACTTTTTCAACTTCAAAAATAATCTAGATCCTTTCAGTTCAATGTAAATTAGATGGAATCTTTTGATTTTTAAAATTGATTCACGTAATTAACAGTTTCTCAAATATAGTTTATGACAAAATAAAATCAAAATTTTTAAAGCTCAAAATATAACATACATTGATTGAGTTACATATTTGAGACCCAAAAAATATTTGTATTCTTTTTTTTAAAGATTGATCTTAACCTACACTTCAATGAATTCCTGAAATAAAAGTCGCACTAAATTATTGATGTCCTGGTCGATTACCTCCAGCTGGAAGGGCATGGGTTGTACTCCTATTTTGTTACCTTGGGCCTTGTGTGATGTGTCCTTTTGATTGAAAAAGAAAAGGACACAAGGCCAGATGACCAAGACAAACCCCAAATCGTAACAACACTAATTTATTTGGCCAAAGCCCTATTTTGTTCCTTCAAATTTACTTAAAGTTTCATTTTAGTTCTATGAATTTTTTTCATTTCGTCTTGGTCTCTCAAGTTTTTAAAAAGTTTCACCATTAGTCCCTTTTAATTTTTCATCCACTTTTTCCATTAAAAAAAAGGAGAAAATTAACTTTAATCTCTAAAAAAGTTTATTTTTTTGCATTAAAGTCATTTTGTTTTTATAATAGGATCAAAATGTAAGGTAAAGAATTAATTGGGATTTTAAACGATTTCACCCCAAAGAAACTTCTTCTTAGTTGAGTCATCGCCGATGAAGGAAATCTACTGATTTTAGATTTGAATACGAAACCTAGATGTAAAAGGCCTTGGTTGAGCTGTTGTCGCCTTGTCGGCATAGGGAATTTGAGAAGACGATTAGGGTTGGCGACGGCAACAACATCGGTGATGTGGGTGGCCTTGGTTGAGTCGTCGTCGTCGTTGTCAACAAAGGGAATTTATTGGTTTTAGATTTGAAGATTAGGGTTGGCAGTGGCGACATCGACAGTGATGCCGATGACCTTGATTGAGTCGTCATCAGCAAAAGAAATTTTAAATTTCAGAAAAGAATTGCAGCAATGACAGTTGTAGAAGAAGAAGACATTGGCGAAGAAGAATAAGAAGAAGAAGAAGGCATCTTCAAAGGGAAGAAGTTTTTTCTTGGACGAAAGTAATTAAAACCTCGATTTATTTTTTTCTTACATTTTGATTCTATTATAAAAAGAAAAAGACTTTAACATAAAAATAAAAGGGTAAATTACACTTTGGTACTCTATGGTTTGACTCTATTTCACTTTGGTACCTGTGGTTTGAAACCTGACACTTTGGTACCCTGTGGTATTCTCCATTAACACTTTGGTACCTTTTGGAGCTATTTTGTAATTTTAATCATAACATATTTTGCAAAAATTACATATTGACCCCAAATTTTTTTTTAAAGTTTTCATTTTAGTCCTTAGATAATATATATCCAGGGACCTATTTGTAATTTTTTGGGGTTAATATGTAATTTTTGCAAAATTTGTTATGGTTAAAATTACAAAATAGCTCCAAAGGGTACCAAAGTGTTAATGGCGAATACCACAGGGTACCAAAGTGTCAGGTTTCAAACCACAGGGTATCAAAGTGAAATAGGGTCAAACCACAGAGTACCAAAGTATAATTTACCCAAAACAAAATTGAGATATTAAAATTAGTTTTTTTCTTTTTTTCAATAGTAAAAGGGGATGAAAAAGAGTCAGAGATTAGCGATAGAATTTTTTGGAAACTTGAGGGACCAAAGTGTAAAGAGAAAAAACTTACGGGACCAAAATAAGATTTGGCCAATTTATTTAGTGAACTTTGTGATAACTAGTAAGGTTGTTCTTAACATGAATTTTTTAACTTTTTCTTTTTAAGGAAGACGATTGCAGGCTTGTCTAGGAGCTTTCGGTGTCAGTGCGTATTTGGTCCCTGCCTTCGGGCCACCGTTGTGGTGTTTGTTACTTTCTCAGCGACACTTTTGTACTGTTGCATTTAATGTATTTATTAAAATATAAAAATATTATTTAATTCTTAACTTTATTTCCAATTTATATTTAAATAATTAAAATACATAATTTTATTTTAAAATTTTTAATTATCAATTATTTAGTCTTTGTGATATTTTAATCTTTAAATTTATACTAATTTTATCCTTAAATTTATATTTTTAATCTTTAAATTTGAATATTTTATCTTTAAGTTTAAATCAGAGACAAAAATATTAATAATTGTAATATTAAAGACTTAATTATATATTTTAATTATTTAAAAATAATTCATTATTATGTAGATACTCAAAAAATCAAATAGTAACTTTTTTACAAAAGAAAAAATAATATTTGTTAACCAAGGGACACCCCATAACTCTCTTGTTTTTTTTTTTGGTGTGGTTGGGGATCTTTTCTAACTTTAGGGTATGTTTGGGAGAGATTTTAAGTCGATTATAATCAGTTGATAATTTAAAAAAAATTGAATAATTTCGTTTGTTTCAGGTTATTGGATAATTTGATTATAATCTATAAAAATTTCTTATCTTAAAACATTTATTATTATATTCCTATAAACATATCTATAATTAATTATATATACTTTAATATATATTCAAATATATATAAAGGGCATTTTAATAATTATATATCATCCCTTATTTATTATACATTTAACGACCTCTCTTCATCGCATCACTTTTCGCTTAATTCTTTTTAACATTTTTTTCTAAATTATTATAATGATCTTTTTAAGACATCTCGATACATTTTTAACTTTTTTTTAATCAGGGACCAATGTGCGAACTGGGTAAAAAAATGGATGACAATATTTCTTTTTGTATAAGATTTATTTTGCCGAGTCGTAATATAAATAGAGTACAAGATGCACTACGACCGTTATTTTAACTCAAGGACCAATTATTCACCCATTTATATTTTTTATAAATCAATTGACTGGTGGTTTTTTTATCGGTCAATTCGTTTAGTCAATACAAAACGAAGGACCAAAAAGTAAGTGTCATCAAGAAAAATTATTTGGGCAATACTCGATAATTATAATTATAGTATATATTTATCAAGTGCAATAAACTATCAAAAAAACATGCAAAAGGCTCTAAATTAGAGCTTCTCAAAAAATCTGATTATTGCAACTTTTAATGCAAAAGTAACATTCTCTTCTATTTTAATCCATATACAATTTATGAATTTTCCTTCTTTTTATCTACCAACTACAACCATTACATGTCTATTTGAATAATTTCACACCTAAAAATCTATTTTTACAAAATTTTACCAAAACACCATTCAACATATAATCTGATTTTTTATAATCGGCTTATAATATGATAAAATTATATTTTAGTTAAGGTCATCAAAGAAATTAAATGGATCAAATTATAAGATATCAAGAAAAAATGAAAGAAGTATAAAAGGTCAAAGATGTTACTGTCAAGTGTCAACATCCCTATCTCATTATTTCTACTCCTTTGAATTTATCACCAGAATCGAAAAAACGAAAGCTGCAATCAGGGTGTACATTGTACAAACCACAAACTAGGGGTGTTGGTTCACATTACGCGCGTTTTAACCATTGAACCAGCTCGATCAATTTCCTTCCTATATAATCCTCCATCTCCATTCATATCAGCCCATCACTACAGTCTTCTTCCAAGCTTACACAGTGACACAAACACAACCATGGGATCAGACGACAAGATTCACATAGTGATGTTCCCATGGCTTGCAATGGGCCATATCACTCCTTTCCTTGAACTCTCCAAATTCATTGTTCAAAAGGGTCATCTTGTAACCTTTGTCTCCACCCCAAGAAACATCGATCGACTTCCCAAATTACCCCCACAATTATCTTCTTCTATCAAATTTGCCAAGCTTCCTCTACCTAAAGTCGAGAATCTCCCCGAAAACGCCGAGGCTACCATTGATGTCCCCTACAACCTCGTACCTCTCCTTAAAATAGCCTACGATGGTCTCCAAGAACCTCTCACGGAGTTTCTAGAATCTTCCAAACCCGATTGGATCATAATTGATTTCTGCACTTACTGGATAAAACCCATAGTCTCAAAACTCGGCATCAAGAGTGCTTTCTTTTGCACATTCAACGCCGCGGCCACCGCTTTCTTCGGACCGGTTTCCGAGATGATGGGTACAAACCCGACCCGAATAAGTCTCGACGCTTTCACAGTGCCTCCGCCGTGGTTCAATTTTCCGAGCACTGTGGCATTTAACAAACACGACCTTCTTAAGGTAGCCGACGGGTACTCGGTGAACGATTCTGGCGTCACTGACAGTTATCGGTCCGGCGTCACGATCCGGGACTGTGACCTTGTGTTGATTCGAACCTGCTCCGAATTCGAACCCGAATATCTCAAAGTCGCCAATGACATTTTTGAAAAAACGGTCCTCCCAACAGGTATGCTTCCCAACATAACGGCGGCAGAGAGCGACGACAACGAAGAGAATGACACATGGCAAAGTATAAAGGAGTGGTTGGACAAGCAAGACAAAGGCACAGTGGTGTACGCGGTGTTCGGTAGCGAAGCCAAATTGAGCCAAGAGCAAGTGACGAAGATAGCCCACGGGCTTGAGAAATCGGGCCTGGGCTTTTTTTGGGTTTTGAGGCTTCAAAGTGGGCCCGAGGACACACAAGTCCTGAAGCTTCCAGAAGGGTTTGAGGATCGTACGAGAGGGCGCGGGATGGTGTGGAATGGGTGGGCCCCACAGCTGAAGATATTGGGACACGTGGCAGTGGGTGGATTCTTGACACATGGTGGGTGGGGCTCGTTGGTGGAGGGGACTCAAAACGCGAAGCCACTTTTGGTGTTGTCGTTTCAGATAGACCAGGGCTTAAATGCGAGGCTATTGAACGACAAGAAAATGGGGTATCCGATACCAAGGGATGAGAGCGACGGGTCGTTTAGTAGTGAGGGATTGGCAGAGGCGTTGAGGATGGTGGTGGTGGAGGAAGAAGGGAAGGTTTATAGGGAGAAAATAAAAGAGTTGAGGGATGTATTTGCAAGTAAGGAAAGACAAGATAAGTATATAGATGAATTATTGGAGTATCTGAAGGAGCATAGGAAATAAAGAGAAGGTTGTGCAGTGTGGTACATGGGAATGTGGATTTGTTTTGTTATAAATATATGTCAATTAATGGGAAAATGTGACTTGTAGTTGTATTGAGAGCATTGAAGAAGGTCAAGGTGATTAGGAGAATGTATTCCTATTGGGGAAGTAGGTCTGTCTTGTAACTTTTTGCACTTTAATAACAAAATTAGGGTTAGTATGTGGAAAAAATAGTATACGTCGAATTATGATGAATGACTGACAATGTTAGTTAATTATGACATCATCTAAAAGTTACAACATGAAATGATCTAATTTTCGTTATTCACAAAATTAATTCCAGGGTCTTTAATTGTTCGTTTAACAATTTATATATGTTTATGACTAATAATGATGTACGTGATTTCATAGTCTTGTCTAATTTTAGGTCAGTGATTTCATAGTCTTGTCTAATTTTAGGTCAGTCAAGAATGGTCATGATTTCACCTAAGTGGGTACCTCACCTGTCTTAATATTTAGTATTTTTTACTAAACTCATGGCTTTTTCAATCCCCCCTCCAAAAAAAACAAAATAACAAAATTTTCAATTTGTTCATATTAATCCCTAAAAAAATTGTGATAGATTATCGAAATATTCAAATCTAATATAGAATCGCAAATTTTATTCTATATAAGTTTAGATTTTGATATAAGTCTAGGTTTGGGTATGACTATGATGATGCCTATACTCTATAATAATATTAAATATTTATTTATATATATAAAATTATAATAATTTAAAATTATATGTGTTGAAAAATATTAAATTAGAAGTACTTTAATAATATGATAGGGGACTCTCCAAATGATTAAGGGTGTGTTTGGATTAGAAGTAGGTAATGAAATGATGATTTTATGTAATGAAATGGTAATGAGAAAATTATGTAATGAAAATGTAATGAAAATGGTGTTTGGATTAGTTTGAGATGTAATGAAAAAAATAAAATGTGAAATTATGAAAAAGGGTATGTAATGATTGTGGTTGGTTGAAATAAATATATGGGTTTTTTTAAATTGTATAGGGGTAGAATTGATAATTGATGATGGAAATAGATAGAAATAAAAAAATAATATTTTGACTTTTTGGTTGTGGTGGTTATGAAATGAAATGGTAATAAAATTGTCTTGGAATTTGTGCTAAATGTGAATATTTGTAATGAAGGTTGGAGTAGTATTATGTAATGAAATGAAATGACCATAAATAACATGAAAATAGGGATAATAAAAGTATAATGAGATTATAATGAAATTATAATTCTAATCCAAAGAAACCCTGAGTTAGTTGTACATCTTGTAAGCCTCTGCCCAATTTTCTATCATTATTCAAGTATATATATATTATTATATAATATTATTATCTCCTACTTCATGTATGCAAAACGATTACTTTAAGCTAGCTAATATTCTATTTTTTTGAAGATCTTTACTAACTTAGGCGAATGCAATCAAAGCCCATTACCTTTAGGCTTTAACCCTCTCTCAATCTCTTATGATTTTTGGGTTTTGGAAACCAAACATTATTGGTTTGTTTGATCTCAAAACAACTTATGTTGTTGTGACTTAGGCCCAAGAAAAAACACTTATGTTGTTGTGACTAACCGAGGCTTGATGGATCCCTTGTCTCACAAGCCTAGTTTCATGTGGGTTTTGTAACCCAAAACCATATTTTAAAAAAAAAACTTCTTCTACAAGCTAGCCCATGCATGGAGCTGTGAGGAAACAGTACAACATATATGAGTGTGAGTTCATTAAGGGTCCGTTTGGTTTGAGGGAAAATGGAGATATGTAAAGTAAAGGCACAGATTAGTACTGTCAAAACGGGCCAACCCGACCCAAATGGGTTGGCCCGCTGCGGGTTCTGTTTATGCGGGCCGAGCCGGGTTGGCCCGTTTTGAGAACGGGCCAGTATTTTCATAACCCGGCTCGTTTTAGTGCGGGTTCGCGGGGCCCGTCAACCCACTTTGTTTTTTTTTGTTCACTCACTGTAATGATTTGCACTTTCCGAATTGTTTTTTTTTTAAAAAAAAATTGGGCTTTTCATTTCATTCCACCATCATGTATGTTAGAATTTAAATTGAGTGATTAACATATATATAAAAAAAAAACACTAGGAATTGAATAACGTCTAAAACATATATATAAAAAAATTCCTAGTGTTTTTATATGCATATATTTAAATTGAGTGATTGACATATATATTAAAGAACACCTGCTGCATTAACATATATATAAAAATTTAATTGCTTGGAGACTTGAAGTGGGCATTAAATTTCAATTGTTGTAATTATGAAGCATTTTTTTT
>QANZ01049480.1:50736-67024 GCA_003254925.1 Chamaecrista fasciculata
ATAATTTTAAAAAAAAAGAAGAAAAATTTTGGATAAAAAAAAAAGACCAAGAAAAAAAAAATAGTCCAAATATAAATAATATGGAGCTTGTTGTAAAAAGACTAATCTTACCTTACTTTTTCAATTACAATAATAATTTAGATCTCCTTTTTTTTGGGGAGGGGGTTTCGGCAATACTTAATAGTTAATACACTTAGATGCTTTCAGTTCAATGCAAATTAGATGGAATTTTTTATTTTTAAAATTGATTCACGTAATTAACAGTTTTTCCCAAATATAGTTTATGACAAAATAATATCAAAATTGTTTACCAAAAAAGAAAAAAATAATATCAAAATTTGTAAAGCTCAAAATATAACATACATATATTGATTGAGTTACATATTTGAGAATTGAGACCAAAAAATATTAATTTTTCTGAGACAAAAAAACAGATATTTTTATTCGTTTTTTTGTAAGATTGATCTTAACTTACACTTCAATAAATTATTGTAATAAAGATCGCAATGATCTTATTTATTTAGTGAACATTGTGGTATCACGCCAAAACAAACAAACAAAATCTTTGTTAAGGTTAGTCTTAACTGAATTTTTTTCCTTTTTTTTTTAAAGGAAGATCTTAAATCACCTTTTCAATAATTTAATTGTTATCGCCTTTTTTTTGTTGTCATCATTTCTTATATTATCAAAAAAAAAACAAACATAAGTGCCAAGAATGAAAATTAGAGAATAACGATCTTTTATATCATCATCATTAAACGTTAATGACCAGCACCGTCCATTTCCATGGTTATCAGTGGAAAGTTGAATCATAGGTATCTGTGTAAGGCTCGTGAATGACAATCATTAAATGTTAACGAATAACTTCAATAAGAGTAAATTGACAATCTAGTCCCTGAAAATTTATTAAGCTAACAACTTAATTCATGAAATATTAAGATATACAATTTAATTCTTGAAAAATTAAAACGATATACTAATTAGTCATTTTATTGATTAAGTAGTATACCATTTTCATATTTTGGAGACTAGAAAATATATTATTTTGATCTTTCAAGGACTAAATATATAGTTTAACCTTTTAAGGACTGAATTATTAGCTTTGTGATCTTTTAAGAACCAAATTATTAGTTTATTTTACTTCTTCCCGCCCTTTAATATTATGTTTATAAAAACTTTTAATAATAATGCTAATAAATACTACTATCAACAGTGACCCACGAGGGCACGAGGGATGCTTTTAATTGCACTCAGCGACAGTTTCCTACTGTTGTCACATATTCTTTTTTGATGGACAACTTTTGTTTAATGTATTTATCAAAATAAGAAAAAAAAAAGTCCTTAAATTTATATTAAATTTGAATATCTTTTTTCATAATTTAAATCAAGGAACAAAATATTAATAATTTTAATATTTTAAAAACTTAGTGGTATATTTTAATAATTAAAAAGATTCATTAATTATGTGCAAACTCAAAAATTAAATAATAGTTTTTCTTTAACAAAAGTACTCTTAACATCTTTAAAATATAATTAAAAAGAGGGTTAAAAGAGCTTAAAATTAATTAGGATAGAATATGGTTTACACTATTATTTTTTTTTAAAACATTCGTAATAATAAAAAGGTTAAAATTTTATTTTGATAATTGAACTATAAGATAAATTCTATGCTGTTTAATATTTTTTTATTTTATTCTTCATATTTTTCCATTTAATTTTAATAATATTTTTATCTAATTTTTTTTATTATTTTTTAACTAAATATTTGAAATAGATAATTTTTCTCACTCATATATATGTTAAGATATATATATATATATAAAATCCTCTAATTTAAAATTTTAATAAAATAACAACAAAAATTTAATAAAATTATAATTAAGAGTTAAGACTAGTAATAAAAAAATTTAAAATTTAAAATAGAAATAGGAAACAAATAATTTATGAGTCAAATCTAAATTTATTTTATAATTTTGCAATCAAAATGAGATTTTTTACAAAATTAAGAAGATTTTCCTTTTAAAGTGTATTACATCACAACTTTGGAGAATCTGCCACATGTGTGAACATCCCTAAACTCATTTTGTCTACTCCTTTTTATCAGCAAAAAAGAAAAACCGGAAGCTGCAAACTGTGTACTGTACACTGTATAATCCAGGACCATCCATCAATTTTATCCTCCGCCATTGGCGCTCTCTAAATTTATCCATAATTATAACCTTTTCAGCCGTACGATTTCACAATCTCTTTCTTTTGGCATGAAATTTCATAATTTCTTTTTATCATGGTGCATTTTTTGTCATAATTTTTGTTAAGCGTAAATTTGGTTCCATATTTTTTTTTTCAGGTCTCATATCTTTATAAAAAGTTATTGATTTGGTCCCGTATCATTTTGGTCTCATATCTTTCGATTAACTTGCAGAATTGGTTCCATATCTTTGCAAAAATTTTCATCATTAATCCTACATAATCTAAAGATATGAGACCAATTCTGCACCGGACCCAAAAATATGAAACCAATTTTATAACCTGACCAGAAGATATAGGACTAATTTAACATGACTCAAAGATATATATAGAACCAAAAGTGCAACACATGACCAAATTTATAACTTGAGAATAAGATATGAAACCAAAAGTACAAAAAAAATAAGGTTCTTCTCTTGATTGATCAATTGAGTTTTCAAATATATAAAAATTATCTTTTAAATGAATTTTTGTAGATTTCAAGATATGAGATATTCTATTAACTAAAGAAACCTTAAAATGTGTCATGTTAAATAAATTCAAAAAGAAAATTACTAGACTAAATTAATATCTTAACAAAAGTTAAGAATGTCAAAGTACACTTTGACAATCTTTTTATTAAAAACAAAACGTACATTTCCTATATAATCCTCCATCTCCATTGCTAACACTACACTAATCTTCTTCCAAACTTTCACAAACACAATCAATCCAACGCCATGTCATCACACGACAAGCTTCACATAGTGATGTTCCCATGGTTTGCAATGGGTCATTTCTCTCCTTTCCTTGAACTCTCCAAACTCATTGTTCAAAAGGGTCATGTCGTAACCTTTGTCTCCACCCCAAGAAACATCGATCGACTTCCCAAATTACCCCCACATTTTTCTTCTTCCATCAAATTCGTCAAAATCCCTCTCCCCCAAGTTGACAATCTCCCTGAAAATGCAGAGGCCACCATTGATGTCACCCCAAACCTCGTACCTCTCCTTAAAAAAGCCTACGACGGTCTCCAAGAACCTTTCACGGAGTTTCTAGAATCTTCCAAACCCGATTGGATCATAATCGATTTCTGTACTTATTGGATCGGACCCACAGTTTCCAAACTCGGCATCAAGAGTGCTTACTTTTGCACATTCAATGCCGCCTCCATGACTTTCTTCGGACCCATTTCCGAGATGATGGGTACAAACCCGACCCGGAAAAGCCTCGACGCTTTCACGGTGCCTCCGCCGTGGTTCAATTTCCCGACCACGGTGGCTTTTAACAAATACGACTTTCGTACGGTTACCGGCGGGAGATCGGCGAACGATTCCGGCGTCTCTGACGGTTATCGGTCTGGCGTCACAATCCGAGATTCCGACCTCGTGTTGGTTCGGAGCTGCTACGAATTCGAACCCGAATATCTTAAAGTGGCCAATGACATTTTTGAAAAAACGGTCCTCCCAACCGGTCTTCTTCCCAAAACCAACGACGACAACGAGGAGAATGACACGTGGCAGGGAATTAAAGAGTGGTTGGACAAGCAAGAGAAAGGCACGGTGGTATACGCCGCTTTTGGGAGCGAAGCAAAGTTGAGTCAAGAGCAAGTGACGAATATAGCCCACGGGCTTGACAAATCAGGCTTGGGCTTTTTTTGGGTTTTGAGGCTTCGATCTGGGCCCGCAGATACACAAGTCTTGAAGCTTCCAGAAGGATTTGAGGATCGAACAAGAGGGCGTGGGATAGTGTGGAATGAGTGGGCTCCACAACTAAAGATATTGGGACACGAGGCAATGGGTGGGTTCTTGACACATGGCGGGTGGGGTTCGGTGGTAGAGGGGGCTCAAAATGCGAAGCCGCTTTTAGTGTTGTCGTTTCAGTTGGATCAAGGGTTAAACGCCAGGCTATTGAATGACAAGAAGATGGGATATCCGATACCGAGGGATGAAAACGACGGGTCATTTACTAGTGAGGGGTTGGCGGAGGCATTGAGGATGGTGGTGGTGGAGGAAGAAGGGAGGATTTATAGGGAAAAAATAAAAGAGATGAGGGACATATTTGCAAATAAGGAATTGCAGGATAAGTATATAGATGAATTATTGGGATTTATGAAAAAGCATAGGAAATAAATAAAAGGTTGTGCATTGTGGTTTATTGGAGGGGGTTTTGTTTTGTTATAAATTAATGTCAATTAATGAGAAATTGTGTGATTTGTAGTTGTAGTGAGAGCATTGGAATGGATCAAGGTGATTTGGTGAATGTGTCTTCATCGTGAAGTCAGTTTATCGTGTAACTTTCTGCAATTTCATATAAATTTAAAAATTAAATAATAAATTTTGTCGTACAATAAATCTTTTCATGTAATATTTCATATCTCTTTTTGACCCTAAGGAATATTTCATATCTCTACAGAAATGTAAACTGCATCATAATTGTGGCCCTACAAACCGAACCACAATATCGTATGATTAACTTTCTTTTTTGTACCAGCAACCTCATTGGCTGTGTTACCCAAAGCGCAAAGATACATTTCATAGCCCTGAAAAGATGAACTTTATCACATATACATCCAATATTGTTGTATCACAATTCACATCCATATAAGCATTTATTATTGTTGTATGATATACATAATATTTCCATTTTAGCTTGTATTGATTTCCATAAGAATGGGCTACTTGTCCGTAGTTTTCATATTCCTTGTTTGACTGTTTGAGTGTTGTGTGTAAAGTAGATAGTTTACTTCGGCCTAAAACAAAATAAAAGGTAGATACCGTTTAGGAAATAGATCCTCACCTGTACTAATTTTTGTGTTGTCCATGTTGTTCCTTTAATCACAACCATTGAATTGATCCTAGGCTCTAAATCTGGCCACATTTGAGAAGGTGTACACTAACACATTTTTGTCTACTGCATTCAATAACAAGTCCGCTACTTTAAAAATTTTGGAAGGCATCTATTGAAAAATAATATATTTAGTCCAACGAAATAAATTACTCTAAATATAAATTCATAAAATAAATATGTTGTGAATAAACTTTGACTAAATATATTATTTTTCAAGAGAGATGCCTTCTAAAATTTGTAAAGCAACGGACAGACTTGTTATTCAATGCAATTGACAAAAATGTGTAAATGTGCATCTTCTCAAATGTGGCTAGTTTTAGAGCGTAAGATCAATTCAATGGGTGAGATTAAAGAATAGCAATGACAACACAAAAATTGTTACAGCTGAGGATCCATTCCCCTTTGCAACTTTCTGTTTCATAAATCATAATTCATATACTGTATATTTAAGTAAAAATATTTATTTTGTTATAAATTTCTTTTAATTACTAATTTAACTTTTATTCTCTCTTTTTTATAATTAGTCATATAAATATATATTTAATATTTTTTCTCAACCTATAAAGCATGGACATTTTATATATTTAATATTTTTTCTCTTTTTTCTATCTTTAAATTTGAAATAACTTTATATTTTTAGTCCTTAAATTTATATAAAATTTGAATTTTTTTTTAAATTTAAATCAAGGAACAAAATATTAATGATTGTAATATTTTAAAGCCTTAATCATATATTTTAATTATTAAAAAAATCATTAATTATGTGCAAACTCAAAAATAAAATAGTATTTTTTCTAAATAAATTGTTTATTGATCAAGTGACACCACATAACTCTCTTATTTTTTTTTAGCAAAAGTACTTTTGATATTTTTAAAATATAGGGTCAGCTTCAGTTGTACTTCTAAAATTATTTTTGGTCAACTTTACCTTCAATATTTCATATTTGAGCCAATTATACTCCTAAATTGGGGATGCATAATTCACACAAAAAAGAAAAATTGTGTGATACAATTGACCTAAAAAAAAATTGTGAGGTACAATCGAAAATTGACCTTATACTTTGAGGATATAAAAATTATTTTTTTTCCTTTTTTTAGGGTGGGGATCTTTTCTAATATTAGTATGTGAAGCTCTTTTTTTTTTGTAAATTTTGCCAAGTTTTGACCTATGTGATTCATAGAAGTCTCATGCAACAATTTAGCGTGTAACATTCAAATTTTAAGAGTAAACTATCATTAATACATGGCAATTTAAAAAGCAATTAATATTAAGATAGTTAACTATTACTCCCTTCGATTCTGAATATTTGCTTTTTAAGGTTATTACACACAGATCAAGGAAATCATTAACCTACCTAAAATGAAGAGAAATATGAGATAAGAAGACTAAATTGTCCTTATTAAATTACTCATAGTTACTCCCACTAATTCAATTTTGTAACACCCTTACTTTAAACTAAATATTATTAAAAATCTCAAATAAAACTCCATTTATTAATAAAAATCATTAAATAATATCATTAATATACAAATTTACAACATAATTATTAGTACATAAATCAATCTTAGTTAAACTAAAACTTCCCAGATTCCCATTAAAACTCCATCTATGTCACTTCTCCCTCAAGAAATGACTTCTCCAAGGTGGAACTTAAGCAATGATTCATCAACATGTTAATCTGGATACATCATGAATAAAATGAATTAAAATAAGATGAAATAGGATCAAACCATAGAATACCAAAGTGTAATTTACCCTAGTTAAAATAAAAGATGAATTCATTTTCTACCTAATTTCCACCGAGTATTCCTATTTTCTTGTTCTTCTCATCTTGTCTATCTTTTTCTCTCTCTCATTTCATTTTCGGTCTCTCTATTCTTCACTCTCTCACCCCTATCTTTCTTTTTGTTTCCTTATTTCTTTCTCAACATTCCACACACGAATACACACACACACACATATATATATATATATATATATATAGTCTCAAGGGTCAAAGGGTCATTTTGGTCCTAAATGTATGCTTTAATATTCATTTTGGTCCATTATGTTTTAAAATGTTCAAATTGGTCCTAAATGTTGGCAAAATGTTTCATTTTAGTCCTAAATATTGGTAAAATGTTTTAGTTTGGTCCCAAATTATTGAATTTGATCATATTTTTCTTGTCTCTCATTTCAAGTTTAAAGGAATTATTAAGAGGAACTCGTAGCTTTAAATTCGTCGCGTTCGAATTTGAAACGAGAGAGATATGATTAACTTTGTTTGTTTGATCATGAAATGAGCACCTGTTTTTAGGAATGATTTGACCTCGTTTGTTGACGGTTTTAACTGGATATAGAAAGTACTCTTTGAGAATAATATGTAACTCTAAACTCGTCACGTTTGAATTTGAAACGAGCTATATTTAATAGTTTGGACCAAAATGAAACATTTTGCAAACATTTAGGATCAATTTGAACATTTTGAAACATAATGGACCAAATTGAACATTAGAGCATACATTTAGGACCAAAATGAACCTTTAACCTAGCCTCAAGTCATACCTGGCTACCCCTTTTGTTTTAAAATTGCTACGTAGCCCACATCAAATTTACACACACACACTCATGCATTTGCTTTAGATGAGCTACGTGTTCTCATTTTTCCATACACATAATATATAAATTAGGGGTTTTCTGTGCCCGTTATGTATGTAACGTTTGATTTGACATTTGTAGTTATTCATAACTAAATAGTATATTTTTATTATTTAAGGACTAAATCGTTAGAAGTGTGAAAATTAAAAGACCAAATAATAAGTTTTCACTTTCTTAAATCTTATCTACTACTTTCTCTCTCCCATTATCTATATAGTTAACCAATTATCAAGTTCCACATGTTTTTTTTCTTATTTTCTAATTTTTAATTTAATTATTTTTGACCAAGCAAAAACACCCTCACACGTATAATATAACATAAATATAAATATAAATATATATATATATATATAGTATAGAAACGTGGCCCTTCTTTCCATTTTACATATTATTATAATAATATAAATATAAATATCCTAACAAACTCATCTACTTTTTGTCAAAGCAAAACGTGGCATCTCCTATTTCACACTTTTAAATAATATATTAAAGGTTTGGCCAATATTCACATTTGACTACAGAAACTTTTCATTTTTATCAATCAAGTCCCTCTACTTTTTCTTTTCTTTCATAAAATTCCTTCCAAATATATATATATAACATGTATAATTATATTTAAAAATATTATTTTTATTTTGAAATTTAGGATGTTACAAATTTCTACTAACAATTTAATAGGGATAAAATTGTAAAAAGAGTAGTTAATGTTCTCTTGGTTTTGTAAAACATCAGATATTTTAAAAAAAAATATCCTAAATTTTTTTTCTGTAAAATATCAATATCATTCTTTTCTGTAATTTTAAGATTATAAAAAATAAATTCAAACGATTGAGAGTTGAGATGTCTTAACACTTGAGTTCGATTTGTAAAAATTTCAAGACTAAAAAGTAAATTCAATGGTAAAAAGTTGAGGTACCCCATCACTGGNCTAATAGTAATAAACAGCAAAACACAAAAAAAAAGAAACGACAAAGCTTTGAGGCGTCCCAACTCCCGAAGCAACTATATCTGCGAATAAAGCAAAACACACACCCCCAACATCCCATTCTCTCTCTCTCTACAATTCTTAATTCTTATTAGGCCAAAGTCCTATTTTGGTCCCCCAGTTATGCTCCTTGTTCCAAATAGGTCCCCCAGTTATTTTTTGTTCCATATTGGTCCCCCAGTTATGCAAAACTTGAAAAAGTTGGTCCCTCTAACGTTTTCCATCCATTTTTCCGTTAAAAAAAGAGGAAAAATAAACTTTCATCCCCAAAAATTTTATTTTCTTATATTAAGGTCCTTTTCTTTTTATAATAGGATCAAAACATAAAAAAATGAAGTAAATTAAGATTTTAAGTGAATTTACCCAAAAACACAAAATAAATCTCTCTCTCTCATTCCCCTCTCTCTCTCTGATTCCCTCTCTCTCTCTGATTCCGATTCCCGGCGGCAACCCTCCTCCGCCACCTTGTGCCGCCGCGCTGGCTCCTTCTTCTTCATCATCCAGAGGCAGTCTCTCATACGTGGCATTTGCAAACGTGGCAGCGATCACCATGACAGGGCCTGCCGCGACAAGAGAGCCGACGACGCTTCCTCCGACGACTTGGCCTTGGCCTCCGGCAAGGTAGACGGTGAGGCTAGTAGAGCCGGGAGGGGCAGGACCAGGGAGGAAGGCGTCGGTGAGGGAGAGAATTTCGAATCTGCCGTGGAGAGCGACAACAGCACCGGGAGCAGCGGGTTGACGAAGAGTGACGTTGGCGACGGAGCCGCTACCGCTGAGGACGCAGACGCCGCGTTGACGCCTGCGAGCGAATTGGGCGACGGATTCGGCGACGTCGGCTCCGCCGGCGACTTCCATGACGTGGCTGCGGAGGGCGTTGGGGGAGTCGCGGGTGACNGGTATTCTCCATTAACACTTTGGTACCCTTTGGAGCTATTTTGTAATTTTAACCATAATAAATTTTACAAAAATTACATATTGACCCCAAAAAAATTTTAAATTTTTCATTTTAGTCCCTATATAATATGTATCCATGGACCTATTTGTAATTTTTTGAAAATTTTTTAGGGTCAATATATAATTTTTGCAAAATTTGTTATGGTCAAAATTACAAAATAGCTCCAAAAGGTACCAAAGTGTTAATGGAGAATACCACAGGGTACCAAAGTGTCAAGTTTCAAACCACAGGGTACCAAAGTGAAATAGGGTCAAACTACAGGGTACCAAAGTGTAATTTACCCTTTTTTTTTTTCTGCAAGCTGTGTATACCGTATAGTGTGTACAAACTGCTCAAGTGCCACGCTTCCATCTAGATCCGAGACCATCCATCAATTTTATCCACCGCCACTGGCGTTTAAGGCAGATATTTATACATCGTCTATCGCCAAAACTCTAATATGGAGAATTTTATGAGTTATGAGTGTACTATTTACTAATCGTATTAATTTTTGTTGGCTCTTTAAATTTATTTAGATTAAAATGTACTTTTGGTTTAATAATTTTAACAAAGATTTTAATTGTCTCATAATTATTTTTGTCACAATTTTAATCTCATAAATAACTTTAATAAAGGTCTCAATTTGGTCCTATAACTTTTTTTTTGGAAACTCTGGTCTCATAATTTTTAAGAACGTCTCACAGTTGGTCTCAAGCTGATTACCATCCACGTTCTACCTTAAAGATGATCTAACATACTGAGTTGAATGATAACGCAATAAATATGAGTGAAGAGGATTTAACGACAAATAATGAATAAAAATAGCTTACAATTATTTTATTAAAAACGAAATGTACCTTTCCTATATAATCCTCCGTCTCCATTGCCATCACTACCTACACTCTTGTTCCAAACACAATCAATCTCCAACGCCATGGCATCAGACGATAAGCTTCACATAGTGATGTTCCCATGGCTTGCAATGGGTCATCTCACTCCTTTCCTTGAACTCTCCAAACTCATTGTTCAAAAGGGTCATCTTGTAACATTTGTCTCTACCCCAAGAAACATCCACCGACTTCCCAAATTACCACCACAATTTTCTTCTTCTATCAAATTCGTCAAGCTTCCTCTCCCTAAAGTCGAAAATCTCCCTGAAAACGCCGAGGCTACCATTGATGTCCCCCCCAACCTCGTACCTCTCCTTAAAATAGCCTACGACGGTCTCCAAGAACCTCTCACGGAGTTTCTAGAATCTTCTAAACCCGATTGGATCATAATCGATTTCTGTACTTACTGGATGAAACCCATAGTCTCCAAACTCGGCATCAAGAGTGCTTACTTTTGCACATTCAACGCCGCCTCCATGACTTTCTTCGGACCCATTTCCGAGATGATGGGTACAAACCCCACCCGGAAAAGCTTCGACGCTTTCACGGTGCCTCCGCCGTGGTTCAATTTCCCGACCACGGTGGCTTTTAACAAATACCACCTCCTTACGATTGCCCGTGGTAGATCGGCCAACGATTCCGGCGTCTCCGACGGTTACCGATCTGGCGTCACAATCCGAGATTCCGACCTCGTCTTGGTTCGGAGCTGCTACGAATTCGAACCCGAATATCTTAAAGTGGCCAATGATATTTTTCAAAAACCGGTCCTCCCAACCGGTCTTCTTCCCAAAACAAACGACGACGACGAGGAGAATGACACGTGGCAAGGGATTAAACAGTGGTTGGACAAGCAAGAGAAAGGCACGGTGGTGTACGCCGCTTTTGGGAGCGAAGCCAAGTTGAGCCAAGAGCAAGTGACGAAGATAGCCCACGGGCTTGACAAATCAGGCTTGGGCTTTTTTTGGGTTTTGAGGCTTCAAACTGGGCCCGCAGATACACAAGTCTTGAAGCTTCCAGAAGGGTTTGAGAATCGGACAAGAGGGCGCGGAATGGTGTGGAATGAGTGGGCTCCACAACTGAAGATATTGGGACACGTGGCAGTAGGTGGGTTCTTGACACATGGTGGGTGGAGTTCGGTGGTGGAAGGGACTCAAAATGCAAAGCCACTTTTAGTGTTGTCGTTTCAGTTGGATCAAGGGTTAAACGCCAGGCTATTGAATGACAAGAAGATGGGATATCCGATACCGAGGGATGAAAACGATGGGTCATTTACTAGTGAGGGGTTGGCAGAGGCGTTGAGAATGGTGGTGGTGGAGGAAGAAGGGAGGGTTTTTAGGGAAAAGATAAAAGAGATGAGAGATATATTTGCAAATAAGGAAATGCAGGATAAGTATATAGATGAATTATTGGGATTTATGAAGGAACATGGGAAATAAATAAAAGGTTTTGCATTGTGGTCTGTGGAGGAGGTTTTATTTTGTTATAAATTAATGTCAATTAATGAGAAAATGTGATTTGTAGTTGTAGTGTGAGCATTGGAATAGGTCAAGGTGAGCTGGGGAATGTGTCTTCATTGTGGAAGTCGTCTATTGTGTAACTTATGTAATTTTTCTAGAGGTGTGTGGTTTGATTTTCTGTTCTCGTTTAGGACGGACTTCAAGAATGGATAATTTCGCAGTTGGTTGAGGTTTTGGATTCTTCGTTGGCAAAAAAACAGTAATCTCTTTAGAGAGGCTTGACTTACGATTCTGGTGGAGCTTGATATAATTTAAAAATGCAGAAATGACATCATCTGGAAGGGCGTGAAGACGAAACCGTCTACGGTAATCAGGTACATTAAAGCTTTAGGAAGTTTGTAAGTTTTTATAATTTTCTTGTTAATCAAGATAGAAATATGTGTGATGATAATCTTTTTACTTTTCATGCAATTGCGTTTTTAACCCATGACTGAGGTATCCCTACTAATGTGCGTGAAGTGGTAGACACTTAAGTGTTAGAGATTGAAGCTGTTGTGTATGTTTTCTTCATCGTTATATATCAATGAGTTTTTATATTTTCATATAAATTTAAAAATTAAATAATAAATTTTTTCGTACAATAAATCTTTTCCAGGAATATTTCATATCTTTACAGAAATGTGAACGGGATCATAATTGTGACCCTACAAACCGAACCACGATATCATATGGTTGCCCTCCAACCAGCAACCTCATTGACTTACCCAAAGCGCAAAGATACATCACATTCCATAGCCCTAAACGGATGAACCTTATCACATACATCCATTAATTTTGTATCACATCCATCCATAATGCATTTATTATTGTTGTGTCATATACATAATGAGTAAACTCCTAAATTGGTCCCTGGATTATTGGGTCGTTGACAGATTGGTCCCTGATTTATGGAAATTGACAAATAGGTCCCTGAATTTTACTAACGTTAGTTAAATTGGTCCCCAAAGCCGTTAACTGCTGACGTGGCATGTTAAGTGCCACGTCAGCAGTTGGAAAACTGAAAAAAAAAGCTAACTGTGCGTGCCACATCAGCATTAATAATAAACAAAATATTTCATTCAAAATTCAAATAGGTCCCAGAGTTATATTTTTATCTCATTATTCTCAATTTCCCCTCTTTTTCATCATCTTCATTCATTTTAGTCCCAAATCCTCAAAATAAAATTGTAAAATGTCCCAAAACTCTTCCAAACATTCCAGTTTACTCCTTAAAAGTATTAAAAACCTTAAACCCTAAAATCCTAAACCCCAAACCCTAAACCCTAAAACCTTAAAATCCTAAAATTGTAAAGTGTCTCAAAATTCTTCTAAACATTTCAATTTAGTCCTTCAACTCTAAAACCTCAAACCCTAGAACCCCAAACCCCAAACCCAAAACTAAAACCCCAAACCCTAAACCCTAAAATCCCAAACCGCAAACCCTAAAATCCCACACCCCAAATCCTAAAACCTTAAACCCTAAATTGTAAAACCCCAAACCCCAAATCCTAAAACCTTAAACCCTAAATTGTAAAACTCCAAACCCCAAACCCTAAAATTCCAAACCTCAAATCTTAAAACCTTAAACCCTAACTCTACAACCCAAACCCCAAACCCTAAAATCCCATACCCTAAACTCTAAAACCCTAAACCCCAAACCCCAAACTCAAACCCTAAACCCCAAACCCTAAAATCCCAAACCCTGAACCTTGAACCCCAAACCCTAAAACCTAAAACCCCAAACCCCAAACTCTAAAACCCCAAACCCTAAAATCCCATACCCTAAATTCTTTGGTTTATTATCTATTCATTTAATTAGAGGACCAATTTGTCTAACATATTGAACTATTTTGATAAATTCGGGGACTGATTTGAATAATACTGTTGCACGTCACAATTGTTGAACTTTAATGTACAGTCACAATTCTGATGGTTTGGGGTTTGAGTTTAGGATTTGTGTTTAGGGTTTGAGTTTTAGAGTTTGGGGGTTTAGGGTTTTAGAGTTTGGGGTATGGGATTTTAGGATCTAGGTTTGGGGTTTTGGGTTTTAGGGTTTTGGGTTTTGGATTTTGGGGGTTGGGGTTTTAGAGTTTAGGGTTTGGGGTTTAGGGTTTTAGGGTTTGGGGTTTGGAGTTCTAAGATTTGGGGTTTTAGAGTTTAAGGACTAAATTGAAATGTTTGGAAGAATTTTGAGACACTTCACAATTTTAGGATTTTAGGGTTTTAGGGTTTATGATTTTAGGGTTTCGGGTTTAGGATTTTAGGGTTTGGGGTTTTGGGGTTTAGGGTTTGGGGTTTGGAATTTTAGGGTTTGGGATTTTACAATTTAGGGTTTAAGGTTTTAGGATTTGGGGTTTGGGATTTTAGGGTTTAGGGTTTGGGGTTTTAGAGTTTTGGGTTTGGGATTTGGGGTTCTAGGGTTTGAGGTTTTAGAGTTGAAGGACTAAATTGAAATGTTTAGAAGAATTTTGGGACACTTTACAATTTTAGGATTTTAAGGTTTTAGGGTTTAGGGTTTGAGGTTTAGGATTTTAGGGTTTTAGGGTTTAGGGTTTAGGGTTTTAGGGTTTAGAGTTTGGGGTTTAGGGTTTAGGGTTTTTAATATTTTTAAGATCTAAACTGGAATGTTTGGAAGAGTTTTGAGACATTTTATAATTTTATTTTGAGGATTTGGGATTAAATTGAATGAAGATGATGAAAAAGAGGGGAAATTGAGAATAATGAGATAAAAATATAACTCAGGGACCTATTTGAATTTTGAATGAAATATTTTTTTTATTATTAATGTTGATGTGGCACGCGCAGTTGGTTTTTTTTTTTTCCAGTTTTTCAATTGTTGACGTGGCACTTAACGTGTCACGTCAGCAGTTATCGGCTTCGGGGACCCATTTGACTAACGTTAGTAAAATTCGGGGACCTATTTGTTAATTTTCATAAATCAAGGACCAATCTGTCAGTGACCCAATAATTCAGGGACCAATTTAAGAGTTTACTCTATACATAATATAGGGGGTCGACGTTCCATTTTTGCTTGTATTGATTTCCATAAGAATGGGCTTAGTTATATTCCTTTGTTTGACTGTTTGAGTGTTGTGTGTACTGTGTAAAGTAGAAATAAAAATGGTATTGTTGTGTACCCAAAACCCAAAAGGTTGAGTGTTGTGTGTACTGTGTAAAGTAGAAAAAAATGGTATTGTGGCCCTACTGTGTATTGTTTGAGTGTTGTGGGCCTACTTATTTATTATTGTTGTGTGTACCCTATACCCAAAAAACTCCAAAGAGAATCAATCAATGTAAAAGGGAGTGTATGAAGTATATAGAAAAAAAAAAAATTCTAAAGAGAATTAATCAACATAAAAGGGTCACACTCCTAATATAATCGAGATAAGGATCTAAAAAGTTTCAAAATACATGTAAAAAAAGAAGAGTAAATCATTGGAAGTCATGTAAACGAGATTGCAAATGTCAAAGAATAAAACAATCAATGTGAGCATATCATTAGTCTTTTCGCAGTCAAAAAAGGGGCGGACAACTTAGAGTAGTTAGGGGTGAGCATCGATTCGGTTCGGCTCGGTTTGTCTATTTTTTTTAACCGAATCGATGTAGTTGGATGGCCAAAATAGCCATCCAATTCATTCAGAAAATTCTGGACATCTGAATGATCGGTTTGGTTTGGTTCGATTAATCGGTTTTTTTGTATATAATTTTTATAAAAAAAATCAGATTTATAAAATTATAATTTCATACAAATTATAATATATATATATATAGGTATTCATATGTTGCCAAGTATATACAATTATACATGTATATATATATATGACCTTCTAATATAAGATTTCTTTAAATCTAAAACTCCATAACTGAACTAATTTCATACTAAAATCTAGGGGTGTTCAAAACCGAACCAAACCGATCGACCGAACCAAACCAAACCGAACCGAAGGTGAAACCGAATCAAACCGATAGATGAGCGGTTTGGTTTGGTTTGAACGTCGCACAAACCGAACCAAACCGCCAAACCGCTAAAACTCTTATTTACTTATATATATACACATACCTCATATTTTCATTAGGTAACTCATACTTTATTTATTTTTTTTTTTGGCCTTGTCATACTCTATTACTCATACATACAATATTCAACATTGAAAATATATTTACATGTTTGAGAATATTTGCACCTTCATATAAATATATATATATATATATATATTTGTAAGTTAAAAGTTGTTATATACTAATGATTTTTGCTAAAAAAGTAGAAAA
>QANZ01049480.1:67322-86659 GCA_003254925.1 Chamaecrista fasciculata
TATTCATTTTCTTATTTGGTCATCTTCCTCTATTTTGTGTTGAACTTGAAATTTGAGGGTCGAAATGTTAAATTTAATTAACTATTATGAATTTATGACTTATTAAATATTGTTTAAGATACATTAAGTCCATTCACTTGCTTGAAAAAATGCATTTAATCTATAATCTTTAGTAGTGGAGAGAAAAATTATATTATTTAGATGAAAAAATGTATTTAGTAATAAATTAAATGCATCTCTTAAACCACAAACAAAAAATATATAGTATTTATATTTAATATATTAAAAATAATTATTTATTGAGTCATCCGGTCTGACCGATGGTTAAACCGATTAAACCAATCAGACCGTGAACCGAATGCTTATCCGAATCTCTATACGGTTCGGTTTTGACAATAATGTATAAAACACTAAAATAAAATTGAAACATTAGCAACTGTACTTAAAAACATAATAATAGATAACACTAAAATAAAATTAAAAAAAAACAGCAGTTTTTTATATATGGAATTATTTTAATTGTAGAAATATTTTATATGTAGAATTATATAAGATCGGTTTTATTCGATGATTCGGTTGACAATCAATTTACAAAATAAACCGAACCAAACTTAAATAAACCGAACCAAACAAGTTTGGTTCTCTCATTTTTCATCCAAACCATCCAAATTTTAATCAATTTTAATCGATTTTTGTCGATTTGAATTGGTTTGTATCGATTGAAATTGGATGAGATGGATTTTGCTCACCCCTAATCAGTCAGGTTGCGATCACCAATGAGTAAGGGCGAAAACCTTGATATATATCAAATATAAAAATGGCATAATTTGAAGTTAAACCGCTAATTATTTGAAGTGTTAGTGTTTTGATTGTCTACTGAAACTACATGATGTGATGGCTCACATCAATATGCCGGCCTACTAGCTAAGATTTTGAGATATTCACGGCATCTTTATTCTTTACATTCCGAATTTTCGAGAATTCAGATCCACCAATAATACTCAATAATTGAGATTGACTCTACTTGAGTACTTGCGCTTAGCACCCGATACATTTTTGCCACCAACAAACCAAAATTTAAAGCTTTGCTCTCAACAACTGATTAATTTCACGTCACTATCACAAATAAGTAATCAAATTTTTCCCCAATTAACAAATGAAATAAACAGTATATGAAAAACAGAGCTACTCACATTGCTTTTTACAAGTTTCAGGTACATCATTTCTACAGCGAGAATTGAATATAGGTTTTCCCCAATCTATTTATTTTGAACTCAAATACAACCATCTAAACTCCTAAACTAACAAGTGAGTTGAAACAATTAAGGGTTAACACTTAGCAGAAACATAAATCATCCCTACATTTTCTTTTAAAAAATTGTCTATCACAAGGGAGAAAAGCCTCAACATATAATCCAAGATATATTTTACAAGATAAATTGGAGCAAAACCCATGGTGCGAAAAAGGCAAGACCAAACAAAGAGGGCCTCCATACTTTATGCTCATGAATAGACTAAAAGGAAAAAAATGTAAACACCCCATTCAATTAAGACCTAATTGCAAATAACCCCCTCAACTTATAAGCTTGACAAATAACCCCCTTCAACTATGACCTAATTGTAAATAATCTCCTAAACTATCAAAGCTAACAAATACCCTCTTTTAATTATTGACTAATTGTAAATACTCACTTGAACAATAAAACCTTTAAACTTTCACGTTATTTTATTTAACTCTAATTTTACACATAGTGCTCATATAATATTTCTTTGTAGGAATATTTAATTATTTTTTAAAATTATCTCATATTATAATGTCCAAAAAAAATTATTTCAAAAAAGCTAAAATTTAAAAGATTTTGAAAATTTAAAGGATTATTTGCTAAATTTCAAAGTTGAAGGGGGTATTTCCAACTAAACCATAGTTGAAGGAGGATATTTGCTAGATTTGATAGTTGATGGGGATATTTGCAACTGGACTATAGTTGAAAGGGGCTACTTGCAGAGTTTAATAGTTGATCGGACTATTTGCAACTAGACTATAATTACATTTTCCCTAGACTAAATAACAGACAAGCTTATTTACCACTCGGAGAAGTCAGTCTACTTTCCTCTGAATCATGCTTTGCAGAAGAATCCCCACCCATCAATTCCTGGAAGGCTTCCACCTTCACTGGTGGGGCTCTAACCATGCTCATGTTCCTGCAGACAGACAATAAAACAACATAATACTTTCACTTTGTAATGATCAGTTAAATATTATCCTATTCGCAAAATCCTTCAGATAAGTTTTCTTACGGTGAGTGTGACTGCATTGAGGGAATCTGTGGAGAACCCATCTGTCTGAACTGATTATTAGATTGGGAATGGAAACTTGACAGTGCAGCCAATTGCTGCTGCCTGAACTGCATTTGAGGATGTCTAGCGTTAATGGCATTGAAGGTGTTACTATCAATCGGTAAATCTGTTTGGTTTTCAATCTTGACTTGAACCAATGGTCTGTCTTTATCTATGTCTGCAACAGGGCGGGGAGCAGATGCTTGGCGCCTTCGCAATCTCTCTAGTTGTTGCTGCTGATAAGCCAAATTATGTGAACTAAGAATCTGCTGCATCTGTGGATTCATCTGTCTCTGCACCTGTATATAACATTTTGTTTTAGTTTTATTATGTTTACAGAAAAATGACTTCAAGCTTGTAGAAATTAATATATTGACAAATCTTAATGAATATCAGTAGCTACTAGTTATCACAAGATGAAACCAGAGTTAAGTGCACTATGAAGCAGAAAAATCAATTTTAAATCAGAAAAAACTCTTTTCCTTCACATGATGCAACATATGGTGGGATCTATATGTTGTTTTCTTTTACAAATGTAGTTACCAAAGACTCATTATAGTGAAAATTTTCCCAAAAAGAAAAATGAAAACAAAAACATGCCGGCATCAATAGTAAATATGTCCACGTTTATGTCCATGCTTGAAACCCAGAACATTAGCTAAGTTAATAATGCACAAAAAAGTAGATACAAGTACTTGCTGAGGTAGACGAAGAGAACTCTGCTGCTGTGGCTGCACTTGTGATTGTATTCCATGAATTTGGGGCAAACTTTGTTGTACAACATTCTTGGAGCCATCCTTAACGAGATCCATCAATGGCCCAAGATTACTAATAGCAAAAGGGGAAAATGTTAAAAACTGGTTGCATAACATGTTCATGTTATCTAGATTCATAAACAATATAAATTGGGGGAGTTTATAAGAAGTCCGTGCAAAAACCCAAGCAGGCAAGCGTGCTTGTAGGATGGAGAAATGTACAGTATATTAGTTTTCGGCATATACTCTTCTTCTTTTCCTACCACAATACTATTTATTCAATTTCTTATCTAACATACGTAACACATTGAAGAACTATTCCAGTATGTTGCTAGTCACAAAAATATAATGGTCATTGAGCAATCACCTTTAGAATATGTTAATGCAAAGAATGATCAAGATATATAAATAATTAAATATGTCCTAGTAAATTTCTTTCTACTGTATTCTTATGAAGTTATTACATGATAATTAAACAAAAGCATCATTCTCTGGTGACATGAAATGGCATTTCAAGAAAGCGGACAAAACAAGCTCGGGATATATTAATTTCTAAAAAGAAAAACATGAAAATGCTAAACTCACCTATAACCTATTGTCTTAAGCAACATCCTTAGAAGTTCAATGGCTGAGCACTGTTTTCTGTAATTATCAGTAAGCACTTTCAAAGTTCTGCCTAATTTACTGATGTGACAGCTCATTAATTGAGCGAAGACCTCAATAGGACCTTCCATGGCAGACTCAAACCCTGAGCCCGTCAACATACGGGCTACTACCTTTTGAGACAATTTTGATGCTTGCTCATTACCAAAATGTTTCCTGTTTCCCTCAGGTCCAAGTTTCCCACGGTACAGGCTTCCTCCATGTTCAATGTTAAGGTACTCAGGCCTGATACCAAGCCTCTCAATCATCACAGCACTCTTAGTTGTAACAGGGGGTAAGGTATCAAGAATTCCAATTACTTTGACTTTCTGTCTATTTCCCTCCCTGGTAATCGATGGAAGTGCACTATCAGGAACACAATTCAATGTAAACATTATTTCAGGAAAAATGGATGAGTCATCAGCAATGGTATTGCCACCATTTGGTTGCATGTTAGATGCATGCTCTGTAACTGAATTCGCAAAGCCCCTATGCTGATCTTCCTTAAATGCTGCACGCATTTTCTTATGATTGTTGATACATGAAAGATAGGAGGCCATCTCCTCTGGTGAACGTTTCTGTGATTCTTTGTCCCCAAAAACCAGCCTATAAGGTTTGTTAGCCTTATACTTCTCAATGAATTGACTATACCATGTTTCAGGAAGCTCCTCATTTCTGTATCTCTGGGACATGCCGTCAAGCTCAGAATCAAAAAATCTTGATCCGGTTGCAGAAACTGTTTTTGGTTGATTCTGCATGGCACATTTAACCATTCAAAACTATAGGTACTAATATTGTATAATAAAGTATGCAATAGCATATTGGTCTCTCTCCAAAATATACAACTCCGTCCAATTGCAGTTATCATCTAAAAATTATGCATAAAAGTAAAATGATAGAGCAAAAGCAGGGTTGAGTTTGTTCCAGGAGACCAACTAGCTAGTTGCTACAGATGTTTTACTCAATCAAATTGTAAAGGAACTTTATACCCTTCTTTTACAACATTCAGAGGATAATACAATATGTTGTACAAAATTGTGTTTAATTAGCTAACTGAAATGAAAATAAACCCTGGACTCAAGAATCACACAATTGGAAACAAGACAAGGAACAAGAATCAAATCAAAAGATGAAAACCAGCGAGAGTGAAAAACCTTAGAGGAAGCTCCCCCTTCCCGCTGTTGAGCCCCATCATGCAATGAATTCTCGAGAGTGAAGTAGACGTCGTCACCGTGCAACTGCAAATCTGCAAGAAAAAATGCCCAATTTCAAGAAAATCAGAAAAAGCAGTACTTGGGTCCCCAAATGAATTCAATATAGATAGAGAGAGATAAGAGACTACTCACAAGGCGGATTGAGGTTTGAAACAGAAGAAGGGGAAGCGGAATTAGAAGAAGAACGGAAGAAGAGAGAAGCGGTGGCTTTGTCGAAAAGGAGGGCTCGAACCCTAAGTTGAAGTTGAATCTGAACCCTAGATTTGGAATCATCGACTCTCATGAAGGAATCCCAAGTAGAAGGAGAAGCAAGGAACTGAACGAAGTTAGCGTAGGTGGAATCGCCAAGCCAAGTTCGCCATACACCACACGATTCGAGCTTGCGAGCCAGTTCGAATCCGCGGCCATCGTCGCCGAGCAGAGCCATTATTATTAACTCGAATCTCAATTCTGAAACTCAAAGCCTGAATCAACAAATTTTGAATGAGAAATCAGAATTCAGCAATGAGTATTCACAAATCAGAATTCCATGGTCTATAGACTTCTGCCGTAAGCAAAAGATTTCACATATCTCAGGCCAAAAAAATAAATTCACGTATCGGAAGAGGATCTTTGCTGTTAGTAAGAATTCTCTGAAGTGAAGTGAGTAATCTACTAATCTTGGCCGTCCATTTCATCTCTCCTTGTGCCACGTCGTCTCAATTTTTTTTTTTAAATTTTCTCTACAACAAAACGATACGTTTCAAAAGAAATGTTGACGAGGTTTTTTTTTCTTTGGGCCAAAAATTGAATTCATTCAACACCAAAAGGTCCAAAAAGCAGTACAACATATAAGCTCACACCAGATTATGCTCCAGAAACATAGCAACCGTAAGCCAAATTCTTCAGACAATATCATAGCCAGCAAAGATGGGGGTGACCACCAAACCAAAGGGGCACATCTTCAAAGCGGCCTTCTTAGCTACCCAAACGGCAGTCTTGTTACGAGTCTAAAGCATCAAACAACCAAAAAAAAAAAACTTAGACACTAGAAAGAAATCAAAAGAGGGTATTTTTATCTCTCCCAAGCATCTAAAAATTAGAGGAGCCCCCAAACCTCTACAAAAAGGAGCACTCATGGCGCCCTAGTGGCTGTTGAAGGTCAGCCACAAGCACCAATTTCAACAATCTTTCCTATTATGAAAACAAAACTTTATGAACCCACCATATTAATTAAATCTTTCAAGCCCACCAAAAATTCATTATATTCTTCAACATCGACCATTAGATTCTTTTGTACACTTCTTACCTCCTCTATACCCAACCAGTAGGTTCCAAAATTCGATTTCTCATCTCTAACCTCATAGCCGATACCCATACTCAGATTGTGCCCTAATTTATTAACGAAGTTGGCAAATCCCCAAAATTTATCAAGAACAGATCCAGGAAATAGCATACCAGTGATAATCGATTTATCCATTTCAATTAGGGCACTCACCGAAGCCAAAAAACTTGTGAATCTTCCTTCCCCCAACAGATACTCAAACGCCAAAGCCTTGCCAAGCTTTACACCGAGCCCCTCCGTAGGAAATCGAAGTGGAACCACCACGTTGTCATCCACCATCGTCCACATCTTCCTCATCCATCGCGCTAACATCGTCCTCATTTGTTTCTGAAACACTATCGACTCGAGCGTCCATATGAGCCACCATCATCCACCCTAACCAAGAAGCTCTCACAGTGGAGAGAAAAGGAAACTCTCATGGAGGAGGGAGCTAGAAAAGGAGCGGCACCGCTCAAACCCTAGAAGAGGAGTGCTTCCATGTTGCAAGTAAATGCCTTCTTAATGGTTCACAAATGGTTTGTAGAGAATTATTACTATGTATTGATATCAATGTAATAATTTATAAATGAAAAAAAAAAAAGAATGTATTGTTATAAGGAGAAGATAAGTAAAGGTAAAATGCTAAAGATGAAAAGGAACATTTCAATGAAAAGAAACATGAAATGAAACGAAATCATTTTTTTATAAAGAAAAAATGAACGATGTGATATATGGAAAGAGAGATAGAATAAATAACAAAAATTATTCATATTTGAAATCACATAATATACAGGAGTGAATCTTTTGCATTCTCATTCTTTGTATTTTTTGTATATTTTAAAAAGATGAAGGAAGAAATAGAGAGAGAAAATGTGAGTCTCACACATTAATTATTTTATGGGACTCACATGTTCTCTCTCTATATCTTTCTTTATCACTCTAAAATTTACCAAAAAATATGTAGACCAAATGCAGAAAATCGGATCCCACAATGTGCACTTCGAAGAATTTGAGCCTTTGGGAGATACTTATTGTAAGGAATTCCCATTTTAGTTTTAGAAGCAAATTCTGTTATGTGTTCTAGTCTATAAATTTTGTCTAATTGCAATCGTTCATTCTATTGACAATCTAAATCATGTCACGTGTTTTTTTCATTTGTATAAAACACAACATTTGAGTGTGTTATTTGTAGAAGCTAGTAAGTTATGGTTTTCAAGATACTCATCTTAATCAATATAATAATTCTAGAATTCTTTTCACCTTTGTTGTTATTATTGTCTGCCATTATATGCTTTGTGTTCATAGAATTTGATTAAAATTGAACGATTTTAAATATTCACACCTTATTCAAGCCTACCATACATGTTGACCTATTTGAAATCACATAAAATGTTTGAAGAAAATGTAATATATGACTTAAAAATATTGTTTTTGGCGAAGATATCCTAAAAGCAAAGTGAAAGTGAAAGTTTTTTTTTTTTTTTAAAATTATAGTAGTTCAAGTAAGTTTTAGATTAGTATAAGTTCTTGAAAAAAAAAGGATTAATTGTTTGAAATGTTGAAGAAGGATAATTTCCCAAAGTTAAAAAGATGTGAATAGAAATAATGAGGATTTTTCAATGTGGCTACAGGCCAAAATGAAATCAAACAATTCATATATATTTTTTAATATATATATATATATATATGAACTACTTAAATTGCATTTTTTTACATTAATTTTTGTTCCTTAAGGATTTACCTATAAGGAACAAAATGCAATTTAAGGTAAAAAATGAAAAAAAATGTAAATTCTCATTTTTTTACCTTAAGTTTATTGGGTCGTTGACAGATTGGTCCCTAGATTAAGGAAATTTACAAATAGGTCCCCGAATTTTACAAACGTTAGTCAAATTCGTCCTTCCGTAAAATCTCCGTTAACCAGCACGTTGACGTGGCCGTTAACTGCTGACGTGGCACGTTAAGTGCCACATCAGCAGTTGGAAAATTGAAAAAAAAAAAAAAAAGCGCCACCTCTGTATTTACTGCCACATAAGCATTAATAAAAAAAATATTTCCTTCAAAAATCAAATTGGTCCCTGAGTCATAATTTTTTCAAAAAATATTTACTCACCCATTCTTATCCCATTATTTTCAATTCCCCCTCTTTTCATCATCTTCATTCATTTTAGTCCCAAATCCTAAAAATAAAATTGTAAAGTGTCCCAAAACTCTTCCAAACATTTCAATTTAGTCCTTAAAAGTATTAAAAACCCTAAAACCTAAACCCCAAACTCTAAACCCTAAAACCCTAAAATTCTAAACCCTAAACCCTAAACTCTAAAATCCCTAAACCCCTAAACTTATTTTCTTAAAAAAAATTGATTTTCCCCTAATCAAACACCAAACACGCCCTAATTTCTTCATCTTCTTTCATCTTCATCTTTCATCTTTCATCTTCATCTTCATCTTCATCTTCCACTCCAAATCCAGATTCTTTCCTGAAACAAGCGCAGATCATCGTCGTCATCATCATCTTCTTCTCTCCCAACTCTCACAACCCTCAAATCGCAGCAAATCAATGACCCAAATCGCAACAAATCAACATCAAACTTTATCTTTTTGTTGTTTTGTGTGTAGTTTATCTCTGAAATGGTCAAATGAATGCAGTATAAAGAATAAACGAACGAACTGACGAACGAACGAACAGATTAATCGGCTTTGGATGAATGAGCGAACGAACGAACAGAGATCTGGATCAATGTTTTCGATTAATCGGCCTTAATTCCATTGTTGAGCTGTCGCGATTTGCGAATGAATGAGCGAACGAACGAACAGATATCTGGATCTGAATGTTCATTTGTGGATCTGAGAAGGATGAGTGAATGAATTAGCTGATTAGGGTATCGGCGAGCGAGGAATCGGAAGTTATTAAATGTTTGGCTTTCACTTCACATGCATCGTTTGGTCAACATATGGAGAATCGTTGATTGTTGTTGTTTAATGTTGAGGATTTCTGTGATTGGAAGAGACAGAGTGGGGAAGAGGAAGAGGATGACGAAGGAGAGATTGTGAGGATGATGAAGATGAAAAATCAGGGCAATGTGAAGAGGAAAGTAGGATATAGGGACCAAATTGCAAGAGAGTAGTTTTTTTAGGGGTTTAGTGTTTAGGGTTTAGGGGTTTAGGGTTTAGGGTTTTAGATTTTAGGGTTTAGGGTTTAGGTTTAGGATTTTAGAGTTTAGGGTTTAGGGTTTTTAATATTTTTAAGGACTAAATTGGAATGTTTGGAAGAGTTTTGGGACACTTTAAAATTTTAGGATTTTAGGGTTTTAGGATTTAGGATTTTAGGGTTTAGGGTTTAGGTTTTAGGGTTTAGGATTTTAGGGTTTAGGGTTTAGAGTTTGGGGTTTAGGTTTTAGGGTTTTTAATACTTTTAAGGACTAAATTGGAATTTTTGGTAGAGTTTTGGGTCACTTTACAATTTTATTTTTAGGATTTGGGACTAAAATGAATGAAGATGATGGAAAGTAGGATTTAGGGACCAAATTGCAAGAGAGTATTTTTTCTAGGGGTTTAGGATTTAGGGTTTAGGGTTTTAGATTTTAGGGTTTTAGATTTTAGGGTTTAAGGTTTAGGGTTTAGGATTTTAGAGTTTAGGGTTTTAGGATTTTAGAGTTTATTGTTTAGGGTTTAGAGTTTAGGGTTTTAGGGCTTAGGATTTTAGGGTTTAAGGTTTAGAGTTTGGGGTTTAGGTTTTAGAGTTTTTAATACTTTTAAGAACTAAATTGGAATGTTTGGTAGAGTTTTGTGACACTTTACAATTTTATTTCTAGGATTTGGGACTAAAATGAATGAAGATGATGAAAAAGAGGGGAAATTGAAAATAATATGATAAGAATGGGTGAGTAAAATTAAAATTTTTTTTTTCTGAAAAAAAAATATGACGCAGTGATTTGGTTTGGGTGTGGGTGGGTGTGGTGCGGTTACGGTTAGGGTTAGAAATTTTTTTTTTCTGAAAAAGAAATTTAAACTCAGGACCTATTTGATTTTTAATGAATTTCTTTTTTTTTATTATTAATGCTTATGTGGCGCTTATGTGGCAGGAAATACACATGGTTTTTTTTTTTCCAGTTTTCCAGCTGCTGACGTGGCACTTAACGTGCCACGTCAGCAGTTAACGGCCACGTCAGCGTCTTCACTAACGGTGATTTCATTGAATGACCAATTTGACTAACGTTAGTAAAATTCGGGGACCTATTTGTCAATTTCCTTGATTCAGGGACCAATCTGTCAACGAATCAATAATCCAGGAACCTAGTTAGTAGTTTACTCCATATTCAATCCTCCCATCTTTTGTTGAAACACATAGCAAAGCCCAAAGTTGAGACAAAAAATGAAAAAACAAAGCATAAGCCCAAACATCAAATATACTCAAGACATTACATTTTTTATCAACTGAAAAAGACATGGAACTCATTGGATCTACTATAAAGCAGGAAATACTCTAACAATAGGCCCGTGGAGCTTGTTGGAAAATTAATAGTGTCAAAATCTACTTAATCAATTAAAATTGACTATCCAATTTATGAATTAAAAAGTAAAAACACCTTAGGCATGCCTTTGCAATGCCAATAGATCCAAAAAGAAAATAAAAGAATCCATCGATTAACAAACAGAGAAAAAGAAATGGTATGGAATAGAAATTGAAGATTGGAAGATCGAGAAAAGTAGATTTTGTAAATGATACTTGACAGTCCTAAATGAAGTTAAAAGTTCAAAAAAAAAAAAGTTGGGGTAGCATTTTAAATAGAGGGGGTTAATTACCATATCCAAATAGTATTTTGTTTTTTTGCTGACATTGCACATGAAGTGCAGCATATATATACAGTGTGAAATCAAATCACTATCACTATCACTATATATATATATTTCAGTTTTGGTTTTGGTACATATAATTTAATTTTCTCTTTCTAAATTGTGGATACTAAACTAATCCACATTGTTAAGATATATAGTATAAATTATAAGATATACAAGCTATATAAGATATAATTTATACTATATATCTTGTATATATATATATATGCTTCTCACTGGGTCATGCACTTTAAAAACGTCATGAGACTTCAGTCAATCTCATTTTCCTAACTCAAATAACATGGGTGGCTTGGTGAGGTTGGTGGGCCTTTAGATTAACGCCATAAACACACATTTTATAAATAGCCAAAAAGAGACACTAAGAAGTTTAGTTCACCCACTTAACCTTTTTATTCACAATTCTTTTTAAACCTCTTTTTTTCTTGCATGTGACAGTGAAAGGGAAATAGTTTTTTTTTTTTCTAAATTTTTAGTGAAGAATAAAGGAGTTCTCAAAATGTAATATTTTTTAATCCAATATGTTGTGATGGATCCTGGTTCATCTTCTTAATGAATTATTCTTCCAATAAAAAAAACATTGTAAACATTAGCTAATATTTTAAATTTAATTCTTATAAAAATATTTTTATCAAGAGAATTTAATTTTTTTTTTATTATAATTTTTTTATTTAAACATAATTAATCATTGAAAAAAAAACATGACCATTAAAAAAACGTTCTAATAAGCCAAATACATTTCAGGCCAATACGCTTTAGCACCACACAAACTTTGTGTTTGGTTAGCGCTGAAAATTGATGAATCAAAGGTACGAAGAATTGACCATTGATGGTTTTGTTTTTGGCGCGAGGATTGCGGTTGGTGTTTGAAAGAGTAGGACCTCCGTCACTTCAATTTTCAACTACACCAAGACAAAACTTTGAACCTAAAAAAGAGTAAAAACTTCGAATTCGTTTCAAACCTATGGGATAGATTTTAAATTGATCTCTCATATTAATTCTATATGTTTTTACAATTTTTTAAATTGATCCTAAATCTACTTCCAATATCCCAATAATTAATACATAGTTTCAAACTTGTCGCATTTACTTTTGAGATTCGATTTAACTTTGTTTGTGACAATTTTAATTCGATAGAGAAAATATTCATAAAAAATAACTTTGTAGCTTTGGATTTATCATTATATTTAAACTTGAAATGAGAGACATGATTAGTTTAGGATTAATTGAAAAATTATAAAAATACACAAGATCAATCTAAAATAAATGAAATATTTATAACTAATTGGTCAAAGTGCACTTTTGGCCCCATAACTTTTACTAAAGTCTCAATTTGGTCCAATAACTTTTTTTGTTACACTTTTGGTCTCATGTCTTTGCGAAAAGTTGCAGATTTGGTCTTGTATAACTTTTGCTCCATATCTTTTGGTCAGATTGCAGAATTGGTCTCATATCTTTGCAAAAAGTTTCACCGCCACTTGATCCAAATATATGAGACCAATTTTGCACCTGAACCTAAGATATGAGATTGATTCTGCAACTTGACTAAAAAATATAGGGTCAATTCTGTAACATGAACCAAAGATATGGGACTAAAAATGTAACACAAGACCAAATCTGCAACTTTAGCAAAATATATGGGACCAAAAGTGCAACAATAAAAGTTATGGAACCAAATTGAGACCTTAGCCAAAGTTATGGGACCAAAAGTGCACTTTGGCCTAACTAATTTAAAATGTATCATGCATATTTGGAATCAATTTAAAATTTTAACTAAAAAGATCGGTGGAATCTGACAAAAATTTGACATGTTAGAACTCAGAACTTGAAATCTTGAAGTTGTACATATTCTGAGGCAAAAAATGCACTTGTTTTGAGGATCATGCCTCTCTCTCTCGAACAGTGAGAAAGACAACGTTTTTAGTAAATTATGAAGCCAAAGATTCTGAAACTGAAAGGCAAAGTCCTTACGTTACTTGCAGCATTGTCTTGAACCAAGACATTTCAAAGCTTTTTCTGCAGTCCTTGCATGCTTTTATATATCTGATCTACACTTGTTTTTTTCTGGCATTCCGTACATATATGTAATAATAAGGATTTATGTGGGTAGGTTTTTTTTAATTGATTAGTAGAACATCTTATATCTTAAAATTTACGAAAATTCATTTAAAATATAATTTTTAATATTTGAAAACTCATTTGACCAATCAAAAGAAATCTTAACATGTGCCCTTAGGAAGAGCACATGTTAGAAGGACCCTAATAATAATAAACAAAAAAAATACTTGTTTCGTTTAAACTGTTCATAATTAAATAGTCAAAACTCAACACTCACATCCAACCAACTTAATTATCTCACCTAAAAACTAACTTAAGCGGAAGAACAAACAGAAAAAAAAAAAAAAACATTCTGGTTTTGAGTTTCTCGCTCTTATAGATATTTATGTTGTGTGTTGACCGTGTATAGTATAATCCACTTTTGCTTTCTCCTCTCATTAGCAAAAGCATGTTTTTTTAGATCTAATATTGAACTTCTTTTTTGAAGAGACAGAGTCATGGAGGAAATTTTTTTTGATATATATAAAAAACGGTGAGGAAAACAAACACATCGTTCTCAAACCCTAACACCTAAGTGTCCACCACATCACGCGCACTAACATGGACACTTGGGTTATGGCTTGAGGATGCAATTGCTTGAAAAGAGAAAAAATTATCATCAGACAAATTTCTAAACTGATCAACAACAGAATCATAAAAACTTACAGTAGCTCTAATGGACCTAATTACCGTGGTCGGCTCCGTCTTCGCACCCTTCCAAATGATGTCGTTCTTGCATTTCCAAATAACATCAAGCCCCACCAGAATCGTAAGCCAAGCCCCTCCAAAGAGATCCTTGTTTTTCCGCCAACGACGAATCCAAAACATCAGCCAACTGCGGAACTGTCCATTCACAGAGTCCATCCTAAGTGAGAACGGAAGACCAAACCACATAGCTCTAGAAAAACTGCATAGCAAAAAAGTATGAGAAACCGAATCACCGGCCTCCTAGTAGAAGGGACAAACAATTTCGCAATGAAGATGATGACGGTTAAGATTCGTATAGGTCAGGATGGCCTCATTGAAGATCTTCCAAACGGTCAGCAAAACCCTCATAGGAGCCTTCGTCTTCCAAAAATCCTTCCAAGGGAAAATCCGTCGAGCGTTATTGCCATGATCCGGATGGTCCACACGACGAAGTAGCTCGAAACCCGCTGCAGTGGTGTACGACCCGGAGGCAACAAGAGTCCAAATCCAAGAATCCGGTACAGATCGCACAGGTACCGGATTATTAAGCAGCGTCACTGCATCCTCAGCAAAAACGACCAGATTTATCTTATGTTGGTCCCAAGTATAAGTAGAGTGGTCGAGTAAGTCACTAACCAGCACCCCAGAAGGTGCCCCATTGATGTGACCCCACCGAAACCTACTCCTGATATCAATCTTGTCTCCCATACCAAGCCTCCACTTGAGATGGTCTGTAATAATGTGGGCAGACTGCTTGACACCCTTCTAAACAACAGAATCCGAGGAGCCAGTTTTGAAGTCAAAGTCATAGTGCGGGGTAATATACTTATTACGAACCCATTGGGACACAAACGACTGAGGCTTGTCCAGAATCCTCCATGTATGCTTTTCCAGAAGTGCTTTATTGACCAATTCCGTGTCACGGAAGCCTAACCCACCCTCTTTAGTTGATTTAAAGATTACCCGCTTGTTTAGAAGGTGGATCCACTTCTTCTCACCATTAAACCCCCAAAAGAAGTTGATAATGTCACTATTGATGGTATCCGTCACTTTCTTAGGGCCTGAAAGCAGGATAATTTGTACACCGGATTCGACTGAATAACAGATTTAATTAAGGTGTCTCTCCCAGCTTGAGAGAGAAGTTGGCTTTTCCAGCCTGCTAGTCTGTTGTTAATCTTTTGAATCAAGTCCTTGAAATTTCGCTTCAGGTCCTGTCTATCATCCACAAAGACTCCCAGATATTTCCCAAGTTTGTTTGTCGCTTCAACTCCAAACAGGTTAATCAATTCAGCTTTGACTATTCTCGGAGTGTTAGGACTCAAAACCAAATTCGACTTCTGGACATTGATACTCAACCCAGCCTGGATACAGAAATCATCCACAATTGGTTTAAGGCAGTACAGCGATCGATCATCAGCCCTGAAGAAAAGGATCAGATCATCTGCATAAAGAAGGTGAGAAATCGAAGGGCCTCTCCGAGCAAATTTAATACCCTGGCAAGTATTTCTGTTTTCAGCATCTGACACCAGACAAGAAAGAACATTCATACATAGGATGAAAAGATATGGAGAGAGCGGATCACCTTGCCTGAGACCCCTGCGAACCTCCACATCTGTAGCAATCTGACCATTCTAAAGAAGGGTGAAAGAAGCCGTAGAGATGCAATTCATGATGCAGTTGATAAACCTCTCAGGGAACCTCATGCGGGCGAGAACAGCCTTCAAGAACACCCAATCAATCCTGTCATAGGCTTTAGCCATATCAACCTTTCGGGCCCCCCACGCAGTCTTCCCTTTTTTTGCTCGATGAACAACAGACATGGCCTCAGAGGCCAAGAAGATATTATCAGAGATGAGTCTACCTTTAACAAAAGCATTTTGGAACGGAGAGACAAGGGAATCCATCAGACCTTGCATTCGGTTAACCGCTACCTTCGAAATCACTTTGTAAATCACGTTACAGAGACCAATTGGCCGAAAGTCTCTAAATGTCTCAGGATTGTTTACTTTAGGGATAAGAGAAATGAACGTTGAATTAATGGCAGTCAAATCACAATTACCATCAAAGAAATCTCGGACCAGATGATGAAAATCATTTTGCATTATGTTCCAGTACCTGTAGAACACAGCCGCAGGGATCCCATCAAGCCCTGGAGCTTTTAAGGTTTAAGCTGAAAAACCGCCAATTTGACCTCCTCCAGAGTGACCGGTGCAGTGAGAGTAGCCGAAGACTCACTGGGAACAGTGGGGATATTAATGTTAGTCAGCCAGTTGTGCAGGTCCATGACCGAGTCGACGTTACTGGTATCAAAGATGCCTTCAAAATATCTTCCTGCTTCCTGCTCGAGTAAGTTATAATCCTCAATCCATAAGCCATCCGAACCTCGAATTTTTTGAATATTATTTTGAGCTCTCCTTTTTCTAACAACATTATGAAAATAAGCTGTATTCTTGTCACCCTTCAAAAGCCACATTTGTCTAGATTTTTTAGCCTAGAAGATCTCCTCCCTCTCATACCATCTCTCCAATTCCACTCTAATTTCAAGTTCCTTCTCATTGAGCTCTCACACTGATTGCGGTCGGGATTCATTTTTTGAGTGAAGAATATTTTGGATACGAGTCAGCTCATTCTCAAGTCTGTGTATATGCTGTTGAACACTGTTCTGTTCCATACCTGTAAGTCAGACTTCAGTCTTTTAATCTTTGTGGACACTGCCGTAAGACTAGAAAGAAAGAAGCAACAGAACCATGCATTAGTGACAGTCAGATCACATGCCCCTTCATGCGTCCACATTGCTTCAAATCAGAAAGGCTTTTCTTTAACAAGGATACAAAGATCAGTAGCAACAAAAATAGGCGCATGATCAGATGCGGCTATATTGAGAACTTCAGCACTCATGTGAGGAAAGTGAGTCAACCAAGATGGAGTGAGCAAACATCTATCAAGTCTCTCAACCACTTTGTCTTCACCCTCTCTGTTGTTGCTCCATGTGAACCATTGGCCTGAGGGAATAAAGTCTATGACTCCCAAATCATTTATCAGATCAAGAAAGGCCGAGGCACCTCTAATATTCATGTTTTTGCTACATTTCTCATTGACATGTTTTATCTGGTTGAAATCCCCAATAATCATCCATGGTCCTGTTAAATTTACAGCAACATTCTTTAGGTATTCCCAAAGCACATATCGAAGCTTAACTTTAGGGAAACCATAGACAAAAGTCACATGTGAAAGCACACCATTGTGAGTAACATAAGATAAGTGAATCCAATTTGGGCATACGTCAATGACATTGAGGCTCACATTCTTTGCCTAGGCTAAAACTAGTCCACCTTTTTTCCCTTGGGGATCCACCCCAACCACATTACATAGCCCAACTGAATTACAAAAATTAGACGCAAGATTAACCGGGCACAAAGTCTCAGCTATGAAGATAACCTCCGGCTTTTTTTCCTTGACAATACGGCGAAGGCGTCTCTTTGTCGGGGCAGCCCGGAGTCCTCGACAATTCCATGAAATAATTCGCATATTGTAAATCAGAGTCAAAAGTCGAAATTGTAGAACCCAAAGCCAAACTCCAAATAACCAGAAAGCAAAGTACAGAAACTAGATTATCCACATCCAACAAATACAAAGCCACGAAACATGATCAAGCAACCCGCATATCGGATCAGACAATGTACAAGCAGCAAAACTAGAAACAAGAGACGAAAAAGTAGAAGCCAATGAAAAAGAAATCATAACCCGAAAGAAAGCGTTGAAGGGAACACCAAAAATCTGAGACGCAATGGCCAAAGTCTGAAAACTGAAATCCCAGCTGAAAACCAATTGACACAAAACCACTAATCAGAAGCCCCACTGCACTGGAAACCACTAGATGGAAACCGAAAACTGTTGTATAAAGCTAGAGAAACCGCTTTTGTAGACCTGTAAACCGCTACTTGAAAACCAGAGACCCAGAAAACCGCTACAAGGATCCAGAAATCAGAAAACCAACGCAAAACCGCTACTAGAGTACAAAAAACCAGAAAATTGCTGAAGGAAAACCCGAAAAACCGCTTTTGGGAACAAGAAAACCGCTTTGTAAACCGGAACCCCCTTCACTGTCTGTCTTATAGTCCAGTGCCACACCGTCGTCGTCGTACGATCACCCTCTTGTTGGGAAATTATAGAGCGAGCGCAGCGGAAGAAAACGAAAAATCAAAAATTTCGCATAGCCTATAATTTCCTTCCAGGATCCACTAACTGCGTTTATACTAGTAAGGGAAGATGTATACCTAAATTTCAATCGATTGCTTTGAAACTTGCGAATCCGAGAAGTCCACAGCAACGCGTGTCCTTCCTCTGCCGGTGATCCACAAGAACAGTTTGGCAGACACCCAGGTGCTAGCCTCCAATCTCTTCTTCCCAAGAGATTACAGGAACCAATCTACAATCTTGGATTCAAGAAAACTTCTTGAATTCAAGAACCAAGGTGGCACATAAACCTCTCACACACAAGCCCACTTTGAAACCCTAGTTTTCCAAGATTTCAAGTAGAGTTTCTCTCTCTTGAAAAGTTGACTCTTCCTCTCTCTTCTCTAGGGTTAGGTCGAATTTTTAGTCTTACTAAAAAAATGGGTCAAGTCGACTTGAGCATATGTGGGTGTTTATAGAGTCTCATTAGGGAATCACATTCCCTAACTCGTGAAATTAGGGAATTTGCAATAAAGAAATAGGAGTTCCTAAAATTTTGAATTATGATATTACACTAATATTATAATTCAAAACTAAAAGGCAATTTAAATTTAAATTTCAAGATCAAATCTTGAAAACTAAATCTTGAATGCCTAATCCCCATTGGTCAAGAGGATTTGAATTCTTAATTAAAATAGGCCAAAGTCCTATTTTGGTCCCCCAGTTATGCTCAAAGTTCCAAATTGGTCCCTCAGTTATTTTTCGTTCCATATTGGTCCCTCAGTTTTCCAAAACTTGGCACATTTGGTCCCTCAAACGTTTTTCATCCATTTTTCCGTTAAAAAAAAAGGGAAAAATAAACTTTCATCCCCAAAAGTTTGATTTTCTTATGTTAAAGTCCTTTTCTTTTTACAATAGGATCAAAATGTAAGTTAAAGAAATAAATTAAGACTTTAACTGAAGTTGCCCAAAAATACAAATTCTTCATCTTCCTCCTGTTGGGAAATCACAGAGGGAGCGCAGTGGAAGGAAATTTAAAATTTTGGACTAAAACGCAATTAAAACTAAGAGCTAACTCTGTGATTCCTTCCAGGATCCACTAACTATGTTTATACCAGATTAGAAAGGATGTTTACCTAGTTTTGATCGGTGACTTATCGTATTCGCGAATTTGAGAAGTCCACAGAGTGTCCTTCCTCTACCAGTAATCCACACGAGCAGTTTGGCAGATGCCTAGGTGCTAGCCTCCTTCACTTCTTCCCAAGTGAA
>QANZ01049480.1:87023-146216 GCA_003254925.1 Chamaecrista fasciculata
TAAAAGGCAATTTAAATTTAAATTTCAAGATCAAATCTTGAAAACTAAATCTTGAATGCCCAATCCCCATTGGTCAAGAGGATTTGAATTCTTAATTAAAATATTACATTAATATCTTAATTTGAAATTCAAAATGCAATCTTGAAATCCAAAATGCAAGATCAAATCTTGCCCATTGGATCAAGCCATGCGCCATCCTCATGCACCATTTTAAAAGAATTTAATAAATAAGATAACAACCCTAACTCTTAGGAAGTTTTCATTATCTTATTAATATCCCTAACAAATTGAATTAAAATATTACCCTAATATCTTAATTCAAACTTGAATCTTGAAATCAAAATCAAATCTTGAATTCAAATTAAAATCTTGATTTAAATTAACAAAACAATTTTGTTAATTAAAACCAAGAAGAGGCGCCACCCTCTCTTCTTGTTATCCAATATTAAAGAATTTAATAAATCAATAATCCCCTAACTTTTAGGAGGCTTATCCAATTTATTGTTCCCTAATATTTTAAACCAGAATTCAATTGTAAATAGATTAATCGAATTAACTATTTAACAATTAATATATTTAAACTTGTCTAAAAAATTTAAATATCACAAACATAGATTTTATTTAAGACAAGACTTCATGTCCTAGACATTCAACTATGTCTTAAATTGTGTCACTAAAGTGACTCACGAATTAACCCTAATTCGTGTCCCAATACGGTATCTTGATCCTGCTCGTGTGTGACTCAACAGGCCTCACGTGAAGTTGGCAGCAAGCCATCTCTATGACTCACAAGTCGAGAGCGGACTCTAGCAAGCCATCACGACTACCCAAAACACGTGAGTTATCGCTTTAACGCCAAACGACTTAACCTTAGTACCACCTTGTCTTAATCCTGATTGTCACACGATATTTTGGTCATGGATAAGGCACGGGAAAGTCATCCTTAATCCAAACCATAACTTTCTCGATTCCTGAGTTAGTCCCATTTCCCTGTGTGGCCACACATTCCTTGGACAGACTCATCGAGGGCGCCAGTTAAATATCTCTCAACTTAATGAGAGACAAAATTCCTTCTTGGTCAACCACATTCCTCAGTACGGTAAACAACCAAACCCGTACCTAGCCTGTATGACTACCCTGTTACGGGAAACGTTGGACTAGGCCAAAGTTCGACATCTACAACGCCGGAATAGTCAAGACCTCAGGTCTAAGGGCATCGTGACAGGTGTACAGGATATGCTAGCTCATGACTAAACCCATGCAGGACTCTCCGGGTCGGTCCAGCAACTTGTAACCCTTTACATAATTGCACCATGACTCTCGTAAATCATCTCATGCGTGTATCTCCATACACCAAAGTCATGCTGGTCTTAGTTCATTCACATTCCCACATGAATGATCGACCAGGGACAGTTTAGAATAATTATCTCATAATTAATCAGGGATTGTTATCACATTAAACATGCTAATAATATGATAACGACATAATTTATCATCCATAAATTAATCAAAATATATGTTCATACATATAAAATGATTGGCCCTAGGACACAATCTCCATCACGTCTAGCCAACACGATTCCACCACCGTCTGTTTTATAGTCCGGCGCCTACCCACACACACCCACCGCCGGCGACAAAATTGGAAGAACAAACACGCCTCTTCCGTCGCGCCGTGTGAAAGAAAACAACCGTAGCAAGGTCGCTTCGAGCTGTCGACTTTTGATCTGCCCGTTGTGAGTCGTCCCATATCTTCACGCGTCGAGACGCGCCTCCACTCGCCGTCTGTGAAACAGTCTGGCGAGTGGTCTCTCTTCAGGTTCTCATCTGTTCTCTTTTGCTCTTAGAGACTAGGAGAAAAGAAGTGTCTTGTCTCTGTTCACATCTTCAAAAATAATTTATCTAAAATTTTTATAAGATCAGAATCTAGAAAATTTTTATATATATTTTAGTATATGAGATCTAAGTCAAATCTTTCTTAAATATGTTGTTTAATTTTTTTTTCTTTTCTTATATTATTATATTAAGTTCTCATTAAGCGCATAACTATGTTAACCTTTATTGTATATATGTCTTGTTTTGGTCTTTTTTTTTGTGGTAGAAGTAGAATTGTTTGGTTTTCACTCATTGCCTTTTCTCATGAATGATCATCTTTCTCACAAAAAGGGAAAAACCATAGCAACTCCCACATCCAACATTGGCATGCCCATTTACAGTATGATGCTGCTAGCCAACTTTACAAATTAAGCACAAAAACGTTCATTCACAAATCACACTTATAACATCATGGGACTTTATTCTCATTATCTCCTTTATCTACTTTTGTCTCTTACCTTATATTAATCAAGACAAATCCTCCTATTTCCATCCTTTGGTCTCTACTTGCATGCGTTCATTATGCCATAACCTCACCATGCATAGTGAATGAGGTACAAAATTATTCATTTTCTTTCCAAACACATATATTATTTATTTGGCAAAAGCACTATTTTCGTATCTAAATTTTACATCAATATAGTTTTCAATTCCATTCTCAATATTTGTTTACTATTAATTTTGTCCCAAGGTTTAATATTTTGGTCGATTTTATCTTTTGCTTTAACTTTAGCTAAATATTAATAACAGATTTTATATGACTAATGATATATAATATAAAATTAGTAGAAAAAAAATTTAAATTTTAACATTAACTAAATATTGATAACAGCTTTCATGTAACTAATGAATATAATATAAAATTGATAAAAAAAACTCAAATCTTAACTTAGATCGAAAAACACAACAGAATGTGTTGTTAATTTATTAAAAGAATAACGAATAAAACCGATCAAAATGTAAAACTTTAAAGATAAATCAACAGTAAACAAATATTAAAGATAAAATTAAAAATTAATATAAAATTTGATAATGAAAAAAATATTTTTGCATAATTATTTTGTCATAGGACAATGCATGTTAATTACTAGAAGTTCTAACTCCATATATATTCTCATTACTCCTTTCTCCCTTTTAGTGCTACTTCTAAAAAAATGAAAAAAGTGTGCAATTAACACAAGTGATGATTTTTCAGGCAAAAAAAAAAAAAACACANATGCCCATATAACTGACGACCGCCTCACTCACATGAGACGCCCGCCCCACAAACCCAGAAAAACCCCAAACGACACCTTCATCAGAAGGCACGAACTCGATGAACAGTCACCCAGAAAAACCCAGAAAAACCCAGAAACTCAACACCCCACACCCAGACCCACACCCATTTTCTCGCTGTCCCACTCACAAACTCACACCCTACAGCGAATGACCACCACTCTTTTCAGACCAACCACCCATTTCCGCCGTCACCCACGACGGCCTCTCCAACAGTCAGACACGAAAACACATTTTCCTCAGAAAAACAAACCCTAACCCAGCGACAAATATACACAATCGATAGAAAATGCTTACCAACAAGCTTGTCACTGGGACCGATTCACTTCCACGGTCACTTCTCTCCGATTTCCGGCGACGGTTAAGCAACTCCGGCGACTGGACTCCTCAGATTTCTCTCTTCTCTCTCTTCAACTCGCTGAATGGCTAAAAGTGCAAAAGACACAACCTTTGGCCCTTTTATACCCTTGCGAGCGCGGCATACGAGGCGTTTTTTGCTTTTCAAATTTCTGCCTCCCGGGTAGCGACACGTGTCCCTGACAAGACAACCCTACCTACCACTTGCCCGCCCGCCATGAACCACTGACTTTCCATTTTCCCATGGAAGGCCGCCATTCCTCTTATTTCCTCTGCGTGGGGGACAAGTACTCCCGCACATTTTTGGGCGTTCGCCAATCGACGCGAATACACTGCCCAAGCACGGATCCCATCGCACTCTCTCCAAATTTGTCATCCCGCTCGCCTTAAGGAACAGTACGACGAACGCGCTCGTAGACTTCTTTAAGGAGGGACTTGTGATACATCACTATTTGGGCGTACGCCTAAACGGCCCTCGCACCGGGCCTCTTCTCCCCTCCGCACCTTGCGAGACGCCCTCGAGTCAATCGGGCGCCCTCAACACACTTAGGGGCGGTCATGATCCATCCTGGGTCTTGGCGCCCGTCCCCCAAAATGACACGTGGCCATCCACGATCACCCTGCTCCGCAATCCACGCTACGGGGGATCGTGGGCTGCGAACCAGCTCACCCACGATCTCCAGTCTCTAGGCGCCCGCCTAGAAACACAACGCGCAATCACCCACGATTGCCTTGCTCCGCAAATCTCGGCCTCCACCATCTTCGCTGGTGGAGATCGTGTCCATCTACGTGGTCCGCCCCGCGCGCTGACCACCTCTCTCTTCCCTGCTCTATAAATAGAGCCCATTTCACCAGTTCAAGGTTAGCTACTTCTTACACTCTCAAACTCTCTTACTCTCTGATTACTCTCTTACTAACTTGAGCGTCGGAGTACACTTCGCAGGGCCCCCCTGTGAAGCTTTTGCAGGTCTTCGTTCAAGTCTTGGCTCTTGCAGCCCTCTCCGGTGAACTAGGTAAGTGCCAGTCATTTTCCAGTTTATCAACAAGTGTTTTGAAAGAAAAATTACTAATTACTAGCTCGTTTTAATTAGAACTAGCTCTTGATATGCTTGTAAGTTGTAAGTTATAAGTTGTAACTGCCTCCGACTAACGTTGATGGTTACATTGGGAAATAAATATGACTAACATTAGTTGTTGGAAAATACTCTTGGGTATGTGAAAAGCTTGTAGGTTGTAGCTAATTATCATTAATATCTTGAAGAAACATTATTGACGAGAAAATATAACTGTTTTGTTGAAAATGATGTCAGAGTTTTCCATAATTTGGATCGGGAAAAATATATTATTGAAATAATAATGTGAAGCCACTTGACGATTAATAATTACTCCATTCACTCCATCAGGTTCTATATATATTTGATATTTAAGGTAAATACACACGGATTAAGAAAATGATTGGCTCACCGAGAAAAATGAGATAAAAAGACTAAATTATCCCTATTGAAAATAATAGAAATACTTGGGAAATACTTATTCATTTATGACTCTACTATATTTAATAGGGATAAAATGGTAAACAAATAATTAATGCTATCTTGAATTTATAAAACATCAGATATTTTGAAACAAAAAAAATTCTCTAAAACATCAAATATTCAGAACCGGAGAGAGTAATAATTTTAATAAAAGTGATCACTTGCTTATCTTGTTTATCCTAAAATAGAATAATAAGATAATTAAATGGGGTTGGCATGGGGTTTTGTGCGTTAGTTGCGGCAAAAGTCGCGACTCACTAGCTCCAAAAACACTTGGTTCATGTTTTGCTCTCTTATAACATGGTTACAAATTGTAAAAAGGCTTAAGTGCAATTTTGGTCCCATAACTATGACAAAGGTTTCATTTGGGTCCCATAACTTTTTTTGTTGCAATTTTGGTCCCATAATTATGACAAATGTTTCATTTTGGTCTCATAACTTTTTGTGTTACAATTTTGGTCCCATAACTATGACAAAGGTTCCACCGTTAGTCCCTTGGTGAATTCTATCCATATTTAGTCGTTAAGTATTACGTGGCATAGTGACTAGGATCATGATGTGACAAAATAAGATGAAATGGACTGAAATAGGATCTATATGCAACATATTAAAACTTATCTATACCCAACCACAATATATACAAAGAGTGGTACTTCCTCTTCCTCGTCAGCCCAACGAGACTTCCTCTTCCTTGTTCTGCTTCCGGATTTGCCGTCGCCGCCGCTTTGGTCGTTCGACTTTGGCTGAGGGTCCCATCGACTTCGTCGGTGCCTTCTGCTTGAAGTCTCTTCTTCCCCACCAGATTGGTCCCTGTCAGTATCACTCTTTGTATATATGGTGGTTGGGTATAGATAAGTTTTAATATGTTGCATATAGTTCCTATTTCAGTCCATTTCATCTTATTTTGCCACATCATGATCCTAGTTACTATGTCACGTCATACTTAACGGCTAAATATGGATGAAATTCACCAAGGAACTAACGGTGGAACCTTTTGAGAAGTTATGAGACCAAAATTGCAACAAAAAAAGTTATGGGACTAAAATGAAACCTTTGTCATAGTTATGGGACCAAAATTGCAACAAAAAAAGTTATGGGACCAAAATGAAACCTTTGTCATAGTTATGGGACCAAAATTGCACTTAAGCCTTGTAAAAATTATCACTCATCAAAAGGAAAAAAACAAGTCAAAATTTTATTTTGATCTTTAAATTATAAGATAAATTTTATTCTGGTTCTTAAATTATTTTTATTTTATTTTAGTCCTTAAAGCTTTTTCATTTGTTTCACTATTAGTCATAGTTGTGATTTCTTCTTATTTCTACAATTACCTTTGAATTAGACACCAATAAGGGATCCCTAATACCTCAATTGGTTATACATGTTGTAACTACCTCCTATCTCTCATTCATGCTCGAGATTGGGTATAAATAAGTTTGCTCTTCTTATCTTAAAGTACACACTCTCATTCTCTCATCTTGATTACTTAAGTATCGGAGTGGTTGACAAGGTTTAAATTTTACAGTGCCTTTGTTGCAGGTCTTTTAACCGATCACGAGAGTCACGACTTTAGGTAATAGCTTCATCAGACACTTAACCTAGATAAAATTTTTTTCAAAACGAAATAAAAAATAGGTTAAGGACTAAAATGAAATTTGTTCTATAGTTTAGGGACCAAAATGAAATTTTATCTGAAAGAAGAAAAGAATAAAAAGAAAGGTAGAAAGTAAAACTAAAACACAAGAGAAATGACAAACGTTCAACGTTGTATAAATATAGGAAATGATTCCCAATGATGTTAGGGTGGTTTCAGTTTGGGTTTTCTCCTTTCAAGAATAACCACCGCTCAGAAGAAACCTATTTTTAAAGCTTTCTTCTCCCTTATCCTTTCTGGTTCCATTCATCTCAATTTCTCTGCCTTTCTCAGACTCAGACCCTCACCAATTTCAGAGAAGGCTTCATTGATTCTCACAAAATTAGTGATCCTTCTTTAAAATTCTAGGTGTGGGCACGAGCTGATAAATTGCCTTCGCTTCGCTTTTCAATTCTTATCATATGATATTAACCACTTGAAACCAAAAACTCAACATAATTGTGGCTTTTTAAGGTTAGCTTCTTTTCTCTTCATGCTGCTCTGTTTTTCTTTTTTGTCATTTGTTTTGTGCTTACTTTGTTGTGTATTTGTTTGTTTAGTTACAAGTTAAACGAACAAGTAGATTTCCGATTGACTCTCTAGAAAAATAATCCTGGGGTTGTTTTACAAAGCTAATGAGACAATTTCAACATGAAAAGTTAACACTTTGAAGGTTTCTCTCCCCTGTTTTGTCATGTTTGGTTTTTAAGTTTGTTAAAAAAAATGTTCGGTTTTTAAGGTTTCTGTACTAGGGTGGTACATAGATTTTGGATTTCATATCACAGTCCAAAAACCATTCATGGGGTTATTCTAAAATGACCAATCACACAATTCCTAATTAAAAAGCTAACATTTTGAAGGCTACTCTCCCCCGTTTCCCCTGTTTTTTCCTTTTACTTTTCAGTTTTCACATTATGTTTTTAAGGTTTTAAGGTTTCAATACTGGATTACCACACAGATTATAGATTTTGCAGACTCAAAATCATGATGGGGTTATTCTAAAATGACCAATGACACAATCACAAATGATAAAGCTAACATTTTGAAGGTTACTCTTCCCTGTTTCCTCTATTTTTTCCTTTTACTTTTCAGTTTTCACATCATGTCTCATGTTACCACACAAATTTTAGATTTTGCATCCTCAAAATAGTAATGGGGTTATTTTTAAACGACCAATCAAGCAATCCCAAATGATAAAGCTAACATCTTGAACATGTCTCCCCTGTTTTCTCTACAGCCATACCATACAATACAAGTAGGAAGAAGAAGAAGAAGAAGAAGAAGAAAGAGAAACGAACATTTTTGCTTTTTCAGTAATGGAATCAACGAGTAGTAACCAAGAAAGAGAATTGACATGCGACGATGAATCATCACCAAGAGGCGTATTAGATCGGAGCACCACCGGGAGCAGCGGTTGCAGCTCGAGTTCGCCGCGAGGGGCGGCGGGATTGCCGCCGGCGGGGGCGGCGTGGAAGGGAATGATGGATGCATTTAGGATAAATTCAGTTCGGAGACTGACAGCGATTCCTCTGATAACATCGAATTACATGATGATATCGAAGAGGAGTTTGAGGAAACTTGCCAGGATTCGAAGTGCAGAAGATACCATTGATCTTTCCGCTTTTCCGACCAAACCCTCGTGGAAAAATTTCCGATACTCCGAGCTCGCCGCCGCCACCGACGATTTTAGTCCCGGTATGAACTGTTTCATCTTACATTATTACATTTTCTTGCCAATCCATATACTAGACTTCTTTTCTGTATTTGGCCTATAAATTTCTCATCACTCTTGCTCACTTCTAATTTCATACTTTATCTTTCTTTCTTATAATTTTCGTCTCATATAATTTTTGCTCTCATGTCTTTTAGTGTGCAAAATTAGTTTCATAAAAGGATCAACCATTAGTTGGTTCTTTTCTACACACATATAGGACCAATTTTAAATCTGGCCCAAAAATATAGGACTGATTTTACAATTAACCAACGATATGAGACCAAATCTGCAACAAAAAAGTTATATAAGATTAAATTGGGACCTGATTCAAAAATATGAGACCAAAAGTACAATAAAAAAAGATATAAGACTAAATTTAGAACTAAGCAAAAGACATTGACCAAATTTGTACTTTAGCCTTTGTTTTTTTTTTCAAACTTTTTGCTAAAGTGCAAAAAAAAAAACATAAGTGACAAATTCTTAAATTTTCAACTTTGCGTAAAAATTTTTTTATTAAATATTTTATCTAAAAAGAGTAAAATTCTTTTATAATATTATGATTATTATTACATTTTAGGTTATTATAATTTAAAAATTATCTATGGTCATAATTATTAGTAGTTAAAGGATAAAGTATATTTTAATTAAAAGTTCATAAGATCTTTTGTTATTTATCAAAAGGAATATTTTGTATTTTTCCTTTTTTTAAGAATTATAGTTGCATAAATACTTTTTTTTTGTAGTTTATATCTATATATACATGATAAGTACTTTTTGCCTTATGAATCATGTTCAAGAAAATATAGTATTTTTTTGTATGAATAGTCATAAGAAAATTAATAAAATTTATAATTAAAAAGATCTATATAAAAAAATGAAAAAAATATTTGAATATTTTTAATATATAGTAATTTAAATTATATTATATATATTCCTTTAAATTAAGCAAGATAAGACAAGATAAGATATATTGATAGTAGAGTACAGTGGAGTATGAACTTGAAATTCAAACGCAGTGATTGTAAGACTTTTTCATAAAAGAAAATGACAAAACAAAAACAGATTTATGCACTGTGTTTTCACTTTTCAGTGTATATGATGATTATCATCAAGGGAAAAAAACAATTTACAGAGAATTCAATTTAACAATGAGATTATCTTTGAAAAGTTAAAAAGATGAAAGAGATATGATGGAGGATCAGTAAGTGGTGTGGTCAAAGTCAAATGCTACATGAGTTAGGAAGTGGCGCCAAAAATTGTTGACGAAAACATAAGGTCCTGTTTGGGTCTTTGATTTGTGGATAAAGACACAAAACTGACTATAGGTCCCACACCTTAATAGGATGTGGGACCTATTTATTTATTCTCCTTCGGTTATTTATTTACTATCTTGACTCATCCATCTACAGTTCTACATTTGGTTATAATTTACAAAATATTTTTATTTATTTATTCTCATTCGAATATTTAAATAAATTCAAATATAAAATTTTGATTGCCAAAGTTAGATTTATCATTATAGTGATAGTTAGGGTTTCTGCCAAGAATTTATTTAAATTCAACTCAACCCATTTTGCTTCTTTAGGTTGCCAAGAATCCTTATAGTGATGGTTAGGGTTTCTACCAAGTGGGTTGAGTTGGGTTGATCACAGATTAGTTAGGGCCTATTTGGGAGCAAAAAGTTCAATCCAATCTCAATCCAATCTCAATTTATGAGATGAGATGAGATGATGTTGAAATTAGGATGAGATGAGATTATGTAGTGGTGTTTGGATGGTTTGAGAGAAAATGATGTATAATAGGGTGTGAAATTATATAAAAGNTTGCCAAACAGGCCCTAAGATTGAAATTTTTTTTAGATGAGCTAGTTTGAATTAGATTTTATAAAAAATACAATTTTTTTTCGTTACAAAATTTATAATGAGTTAATAAGTTCAACAAATCAAAAGAAAGAAAAAGAAAACGTGAGGCAAACATAAGGTGTATAGTTGCATATGTGCAAGTGCAACCAACAAGTTAGCAACCATTGGTATGTGGTTTGGATGACCAAAAAAATATGTGCAGACTAACTTATTGGGTTGGGTTGAGCAGCGCATTGGGTTGGGTTAGATTTGACACGTTAATTAACTGGTTAATACGAACTACTAAACACCTTTATTAATTGTTAAGTAAATTTGTATTTTATAAGGTGGAGGTGGAGGGAAAAGCTAAATTAACAATTAAAAATGAATAATAGCTTGATGTATGATGTTTATAATTTTCATTTTATAAGAATTTTTAATATCATAGGGGATTCTGCTTTATTAGGAAAATACCAACTAAAAAAATGAAATGTCTAATATGGTTATATTTTGATGTTTTAGTACAATTATTAAAGAAATATGTTTTTTTTATACTTCAAAATATAAATATAAATTTTGAGTGTCCTTCAAATTGTCACCTGGGATAATTTGTGTGTGAAGTTTATGGCCTTTTGAGGCAAGTGACAGAAGTGGCAGAATAATTGAAACTTGCTTCTCTCTTTGGCTATTGACTTCTTAAAGTGGCTTCATTTCCTTATGCTTAAGTTAGGGTCCATATGCCTAATTCCGGGAATAGTTGCTTTCTTAATTAATGATGCCAAAGAATCATAGCCATCTGCATATATCTAAATCAAATATTAAAAAAATATATATACAATATGTTTTTGAAGCACTTTAATATTTTTAATTAACTTCTAGTAAAACATTGACACACTGACATATCACATATATTAAACATGTTTAACGGTTGAAATTACTCTAACTAAGAGTTGTTTGTGGTTTAATTACCAGGGAACATGATTGGGAAAGGTGGGCATGCTGAAGTATACAAAGGAAAGCTACCAGATGGTACAGTTGTAGCAGTAAAGAAGCTTGTGAATGAAGAGAAAGATGATGCAGACAATACTGGTGATTTCTTGACAGAGCTTGGAATTATAGCTCACATTAATCACCCAAATGCATGCCATTTGATTGGCTTTGGGATTGATAAGGGCCTCTTCTTTGTACTCCACTATGCCCCTTATGGCAGCCTATCCACTCTGCTCTTTGGTACTTCACTCAATTCACTTTTCTCTCTTCTAAATTCAAATATACTCTTGTACCTCAAGATGTAGTTAGTGTACTGTACTTTTTTGCACAGAAAAACTAATTCTTTCTATGCATAAAAAGTATGTTCTACATTGCACTACATCTTCAAGTAGTGCAGGGGATCAGATTTCTCTCATCTGAATTTAGATCCCAGGGTGTAAATGGATTGTAATTTAAGATTTTTTGTTCAGAAAACTACTCTCTTCTAAGTTTAGATCCTCTGGAGCACTTTAGGATGCAGTGTAATGTAATTTCATATTTTTCCATGCATAAAAACTAAAAAGTATGTTATACACTGCATTACATCTTAAAGTACTGCAAGGGATGCTAATTCATCTTTTCTCATAATTACTTCATTCATTCCCTTCACTATTTAATCATAATCAAAATCAAAATGAAACCTTTCAGAATCAGACAAGTTGGAGTGGAAGATAAGGTTCAAGATAGCCGTTGGGGTGGCAGAGGGATTGCAGTATTTGCATCATGAGTGCCCAAGGAGAATCATTCACAGAGACATCAAGGCATCTAACATATTGCTCAATGACAACTACGAGGCAGAGGTACTTACTTAATTTTGGGTTGATTAAGCTTTCTTAATCATAGATAGTCATAGATATTGAAATTATTCATGTGTTGAGATTATGATCATTAATGAAGGTAAATTTAATCAAGTGCAGGTTTCAGATTTTGGATTGGCCAAGTGGCTCCCAGAAAAGTGGGACCACCATGTGGTGTTCCCTATAGAGGGCACATTTGGGTTAGTATTAAATATTTAATCCAAGAAGCCTCATATATATATATGAATTAATTTCTCTAAATTATAATGTAATGGTTTTGGATGAATGAGTCCTGTAGGTATCTGGCACCAGAGTACTTTATGCATGGAATTGTAGATGAGAAAACCGATGTATTTGCATTTGGGGTTTTGTTACTTGAAATCATCACTGGTCGTCGTGCTGTTGATTCCGATAGTAGACAAAGTCTTGTCATCTGGGTAAGAGTTCTTATAACACATAATCCCCCTTTTTTAATGAAATTTCTTATTTATTCAATTTGAGTGGTTTTATATTGGGATAATTTGTTTTTGGATAAAGGGTTATTTTGGTCCTAAATATATGTTTTAATGTTCATTTTGGTTCATTATATTTTGAAATATTCAAATGTGATGAGTTTAGAGGTAGTATTGTTTCTCCATTTAGTTGATGCCGTCAGTAAATTTCGAATCAACATAATAATGTCTTGGTTTGGTTTGGTTTGGATTGATTTGGGTCGGTGATATATTTCAGGCAAAGCCACTTCTAGACTCAAACAATGTGAAGGAATTAGCAGACCCAAGATTAGGAGAAGATTATGATACCATAGAAATGAAGTGTGCCATGGAGACAGCTTCCCTCTGTGTTCACCACACACCCACCAAGCGCCCATACATGACTCGGGTACGTACCTAAACACTAATATAAGTTTTGCAGAGAGTTGAATTCCTTAAATATAATAATTTGAGTTTGAACCACTTTGTTGCTGGAAACAAACTCACTTCAATGATATCTACATTTCAAAAGAAAAATTCTTCAACTATCGATTGTCTGATTCTTTAAAAAAAAAAAAAAAGACAAAAGTACTTTTGGTACCTCTAAAGTATGTAGTAATTTTCAGTTGTACCCTAAAAGTTTTTTTTGTTCAATTGTACCCCGAAAATATGAGGTCAATTTCAGTTATACCCCCAAAATTTTTTTGAGTCAATTATACCCTCAATCTTTTCTTTTTTGTATCAATTGTACTCCCAATCTTTTTTTGTGTCAATTGTACTCTAAATTAAGAGATATTTGGGGGTACAATTGACTAAAAGATTTTGGGGGGTATAATATAACTGAAACTGACCTCATACTTTAGGGATATAATTGATCCAAAAAATATTTTAGGGGTACAACTGAAAATGACTGCATACTTTGGGGGTACCAATAGTACTTTTCCCTAAAAAAAAATCTAAATCATTGTCTCATACAGTCATACCTTATAACATGTAATATATATATGTAGAATAATGTGCAATAAATTAAATACTTAAAAATTCATTTTTGGCCCTCATATGTGTTTTAATAAGTGAGTTGATAAAAAGAGAAAAAAATATCTTTAATTATAAATTGGAGATAAACCCCATAGATTAAGGACCAAAATGAGTATTTGACCTAAATTAAATAATGCATATATTTATATATACAGGTAGTGCATATGCTGAAGGGAGAAGAGGGACCTGTAGAAAGGCAAAAATCAATAGCCCCAAGATCTCTAATGTTGGATGCCTGTGACTTAGAAGATTACACATGCTCCAGTTATTTGAACGATATCAATCGTCATAAGCAATTAATAATGGAGTAACGTATATATATATATACACCCATGCTACTATGGTAGCTTCTTGTTTTGGTGCTATGAATTAATTTGCTCTTGTTATGTCGCATTTTAATTAGGGGTTGAAGCTATAGAATGTTGAGCTACATATATTTTTTTTTCTCTTTTTACTTTTGCGAGTATATTAAGCCAATGTCACATGTATGTGTCTATTTCCAGGCTTGCAAAAGGTCATTTTGTGAACTTGTAAGAAGTATAGAGATGACTGGCATTGAGGCTGAGAATAGCAATTAATTTCTCAGGCCATAATGCAATGTACAAATCGTGCATCTTAAGACTGTTTGTACCTTTTTTTCTTTTCTTTTGTTCTTACTCGTAAGTGCAATTTCGAGAATATATGGTGTTAAAATCAGATGTGGTTGTAGTGTTAATTATATATATGTGACTAATGATGGAGACGGCTGCACTATGATGAAAAGAAATTAAAGTAAGAAGTATTTGTAAGTAATAACTATTGAGAATGGAGTAATTTGCTAATTCAATGGATTCTACTTTTTATTTTTTTTGTTCGAGGAGAAGGGGGGGGGGGGGGTGTTTATTTTTTATATAGATAAAAAACGGTGAACGAAAGTACAAACAAGACATTTACGAGTCAGAATCCCGACAATCCCCAGCTCTATCGCCTAATAAGGGGGTTCCCTAATTGAGACTCGAAGACGCCACTGCTTCTAAAGGATTAAAAACAAAGGTGCAAGTGTCAGCAAAGTTAACAGAAGAACCCTGGACCTGATTAAAAACAACATCATAATAACTAACAGAAATAAAACAAACTTAATTACCGTCGAGGGGTGGACCCTGGTACCTTTCCAGACAGCTTCATTCTTGTATTTCCAAATCGTATCAAGACCAACCAGAATGGTAATCCACGAGGACTCAAACCGCTCTCTGTTTCTTTTCCAACAACGAATCCAACCGTAAAGCCACCGCTATAAGTGCCCTCCCCGCACGTCACTCATAACTGAAAACGATAGTCCAAATCAGACCGCTCTGGAGAAACTGCACCGCAAAAAAGTGTGCGAGATCGAGTTGTCTGTCTCACCAAAGAAGGGGAAGACAATATCACAGTGAAGGTGGTATCTATTCAGATTAACAAAGGTGGGAATACCATCATTATAGATCTTCCAAACGTTGAGAAGAACCCTTAACGACACCTTCGTCTTCTAGAAGTCTTTTCACGGAAAAGAATTAGCAGAATTATTACCATTACCTGGATGGACCACCTAGCTGAGCAGATCGAAGCCCACAACAACAGTGTACGACCCAGTGGCAACAGGAGTCCAAACCCACGTATTCGGCGAATGACGAATCGGCCCATGAGTATTAAGAAGGGCTTGAGCAACCGCCCCAAAAAAAATCCTATTGAGAATCCTAACATCCCAGGAATATGAATCATGGTCGATCAAATCATTAACAAAGATTCTCGAGGGGGAACCAGCGATGTGACCCTCCCAGAATTTACTCCTGATATCGACCCTATCCCCCTGCCCATCCTCCATTTGAGATGATCCGTAATGATGGGGGCACAATCTTTAACCCCGCTCCAAACAATGGAAGGCAAAGAACACGGTTTGAAATCAAAATCCGAGTGGGGGCAATATACTTGTTACGAACCCAGTGAGTCACCATAGAATGTTGTCTCTCCAAAATCCTCCAAGTGTGCTTAGCGAGAAGGGCCTTATTGACTAGTCCAGTGTCTCTAAGGCCAAGTCCTCCCTTGTTCTTCTTCTTAAACAAAACCGCCCAGTTGAGAAGATGTATCCGCTTTTTTCCTTGTTGAAACCCCAGAAGAAGTTTGTCATAGTGCTATTTATGGCGTCAATCACTCTCCTCGGAGCCTTGAAACACGACAGCTTGTACACGGGATCTAACTAAATAACAGCTTTAATAAGAGTGAGCCTACCCACTTGAGAGAGGAGTTTACTTTTCCATCCCGCCAACCTGTTATTGATCTTATGGAGAAGATCCTCAAAGTTTCGTTTGAGATCTTGCTTGTCATCAACAAAGAACCCCAAGTACTTACCTAGTTTAATTAAAGCATCCACCCCAAACAGATTTACTAACTCAACTTTCTTCATACTAGGGGTGTTCGGACTTAAGATGATATTAGACTTGTGAACATTGATATTTAGACCTGCTCATTATCAGCCCTGAAGAATAAGATCAGATCATCAGCATACAAAAGGTGAGAGACCGCTAGACCTCTTCAAGCAAACCTAATACCTTGTCACACATTCTTCTCCTCAGCATCCGAGACCAGACAAGAGAGGACATTCATACAAATAATAAACAGATAAGGAGAAAGGGGGTCCCCTTGTTTAAGACCACGTCTGACCTGAATCTCCGACGAAACCTAACCATTGAGGAGGAGATTAAACGAAGTCGAATAGACACAATTCATGATGCAATTGATGAAACTACTAGGAAAGCCCATGCGAACTAGAACAGCCTGTAAGAAGCCCCAATCAAGTTTGTCATAGGCTTTGGCCATATCAACCTTGAGAGCACCCCAAGTCGACCTGCCTTTCTTGGCCCTATGGATAACCGACATAAGTTCCAAGGCCATGAAAATGTTATCAGAGATGAGCCTACCCTTAATGAAAGCATTACGGAAACGGAGAAATCAGTGAATCCATCAAACTCTGCATCCGATTGACCAGGACCTTGGAAACAATTTTGTAAATCACATTACACAACCCAATAGGCTTGAAGTCTCTAAATGTCTCAGGATTATCCACCTTCGAGATAAGAGAGATGTAGGTGGAGTTGATGGCTGACAAATCACAACTTCCATTCAAAGAATCCTGAACCAGACTAATAATGTCATTTTGCATAAGGTTCTAATACCTGTGGAAACTTGGAGGAGAGGGGGGGGGGGGGGGGGGGNAATAATTAAAAATCATAATATTTGATGAAAATTTTAAAAATTATAAAAGTTATTTATAATATATGTCATGTGTGTCATTATTTTATATTTTTTGTCATGTTCAAGTCACAAAAAAATTGATTTTATATTTTGAAACTTATAAATATGTGTCGTATGGATGTCAGACACAGATACGTGTTTGACACGGCGACACATCCTCAAAATAAAACGTCCATGCCTCGTAGTTATAGATATACACTACCACTTGATGATCTATTAATTTAATGAATTAATGAGTTTTTTTTTCTAGTTTTTATATACGAATGTGAGATTTATAATTTTTTATTAAAATACAATGAGAGAGCTTATAACATTTAACCAAGTTAAATGTTTCAAATCACAATATTCAATCAAATAAATATGAATTGTAACTTGTAATTTTATAGAGATCTGGCAAGATACAATGACGTTTATAAAAGTTTTTACTGTTGAGATTTGAAGATCGTTTGTCCAAGTTTATATGATAAAACTTTAAAGTTGTGCATATATATAGATTAGAAGAGAATGATATTTGATTAAAATGTCTAAAATGATTAAATATAGTTTCTCTTATTGTTGTAATGTGAGACTTTATATCTAACATTTCTCTTAAGTCTTGACTTAGCCTAATTGTAATTTGTCTCAAGGTTTTGGAGTTGTATTGTTTTGTCTCAAGTGTATATATATATATATATTGCTTGTACTCAATTTTTAAATCTTATGGGCCATAGATTTTTATATTTTGGGATATTGGATCTTAGTTTTTGGACTGTGAGGCTATTGATGAGCCTTGATGTCATGTTGAGATTTAAAGATCTTGGTCCAAATTTATTTTGGGCTTGTATGTATGAGTATAGATGTGGAGATTATAGTATTTAACCAAAATGTCTCTGACAATTTAATATAACATCCTCTCCTATTATATATTCTTTAACTTTCTCTCATCTCTCCATGTGAAACTTTATCTTCAATACTTCTCAAGTATTTTTTTTAAATTACAAACCTTTTTTCTATATAAATTTTATGTCAACTTTAAAAATAATTTCAACATGAAAGGAATTCATGACCAACTTAAATAGACCCTTGAGTTTCAAATCAGTTAGAAATTATTTGAGTCTATGCCCAATCAGAGTACTAACTGGATTGGACCCAATAAGCCCACAGTGCTGACCAATGAGAGTAGGTATTATGGGGCTAGCGAGTAAATTAATGTCTATTATAAAAATAATAGAATATTAAATAATATGAAGTTTTGAACAATTAAAATAAATGCTAATATCTTTACATTCAAAAATAAAATAAAACATCTGAACCCAAAAAAATTAAATTAAAATATAACATGATTAATATAATAATATAAAATTTTAATCATAAGACTACATACATTAAAAACGAATTAAGGTATAACAATTAAGTAAACCCCTAAACTATTTTTTTCCAGGAAGGATAGTTAGTAACCGAAAAAAGAAAGATCATTAGAATCTGTCTTGTGCACTATATTTTAAATATATATATATATATATATATTTAACATACATTCCAAAATTTTATTTAGGATTTTGCTATAAAAAATCCTATAGCTTAATTTATGGGATCTTGTCTCTACTTTTGGCATATTTTTGAAAACAATTGATGAAAATTTGAAAAATAAACAAAGAAAAAAAGAAGAAAGCAGAGAGAGTGAAACAAAAACACTATAGCTTAAATTATGGAGATTTTTAAAACAAAACCTTTTTATTTATAAGTGTATGATATCCGAGGAAAATTCACGAAAGACTGTTACAGACTTAGTCATGCATCACATGTGTGATGTTTATGTGATTGATGACCAGCCAGCTAAATGAAGATGTTCTGGCAAAAAAAAAAAAGCTAAATGAAGATGTATGAGAGGTTTGTACACAGATTATTTTTTTCATTTTCGAAATTACTTTTAGGGGATAAGATTCTCATGATTATAAAAATATTTATTTGGGTGAATTAAAATAATCCTAGGATTATTTTGCAATATTTTCATGAATGTTACAAATATTGTGTTTGGTTCAACTTTGATATTTTTGAAAATGTTTAATATTTTTTCAAATATGCCTTTGCTTTTTTATTCTCAACTAATAGTTTATCAAATGTAGAAATTCTTCAAAACAATTCATGAGAAAAATATTATATCATAAAAAAATAATTATAACATAATTAAAATTTTTAAATAACATTAATAGATTCATGAGAAAGATATTATTTCATAACACAATGTCCATAATTCTCAACGTAATAAAATTGTCTAAAAAAGCCTCACTCAAAACATAACTGAAATAATTTTTAAAATAACACAAAAATAGAAACTCATACTAAACTTAGTGGTAAAGATGAGAAGTGTCAAAGATTTGTTGAGAAAGAATTAATTAAGGGTAATAAGGTCATTTTGGATGGGCAAAAATAATTCCATGTCATGAAATTAGACTAATCTCACCCCCTAAGGTGGGGTTAAATTTGAGCCATTTTATGGAATTAAGGCATTCGTGGAAATAAAATATTCCCGAAATTAATTTTATAATCCGCGTACCAAATGCGGAATTACTTTAGTCCGAAGTTTATAATTCCGAGATTATTCTTTCAATTGGTGTACCAAACACCTCCTATGTGTAATATAACAACACACATATATATTACAGGCTAAAATGAGGTATCTTACATTTTTTTTTTAAATAAGATTCTCCAACATATATCATAATTATGAGAAAATATTAAAGCCACATTTTTTACATGATAATTCCATAGAACAGACAAAATATAATCCTTATTGGAAGAACTGTATAAAGGAAACTAATCTAAATCTAAAATCTAAAATCTAAATCTAAAATTTTCCATATAGTAATGCTCTATTGAAATTAGTAATCATAGAAAGGAGATCATGTTACAGCTGCAAGTTAAGCATCATCTTAAAGCTCAACATTTGGCATACTTGAAGAAGTTACTTACATATAATATATATAATCCAGCTTCCTACTGTAACTAGAACTCCTACCACAAAAACAAAAAACCTCCTAACCTTTTCTTACTTGCCAGTTACATAAATTAGAGATCAAGGGTCAGAACTCAGAACTCTAGAGACTACTATAGCTTTTGCTTTGTTATCATCAAAAACAGGAAACTAATTAGCAGTACATAACTAACTAACCACTTTAGAGTATCCAAGTCAATAGGATTGATGAGGTGGCCATATAAAGAAGTCAGCAGCTACTGATGCAGGCAGAGAAGCAATTGGAGTTGCAGAATGATGATTAGGGTTAGATATAGCAGAGTCAGCAGTTGCAGAAGAAGGATTGTAATGGTGGAAGAGATTGTGATGATAATAAGCAGCAGTAGAATCAAATGGAATTCCACATGGAATAGAGGAATTCACTGATTGAATCGGTGAAAAGCTGATGCTGCTGCTATTATTATGATTATTGTTCATGTTTGTGCATTGGAGTTGCTGATGATGAGTATTATTATTGATCACACCACCCCCTGATGATGCTGATTTTTGCTGCTGCTCTGATTCCAGTGAAATCTTCAAGCGTTTTGCTGCTCCTCCAATGGGAAGAGAGCTATTCATGATGGCCTCAACATCATATCTGTTCATCTCAAAGTTGGTTACTGCATTTGAACCTCTAAACTTTATGGCCGCAATATCATATGCCTCTGCTGCTTCCTCTTCAGTGGCTGTCACCAACTAACGTGGCTCAGAGACACTTGACAATCAAATATATTACATACATACACTCTACAAATATCATTCAACATTTATGTACTCTAAAAAGTTAGCATTTTCAAACCAGACTAAAGTGCAAAAAACCCTTTAGAACTACGAAAAGTGATTAAAAAAAACCACTTAATTCTTTTTTTTTTTATATAATTTCATGATTATTGTTGCATTTTGCAATAATCCAAACTAAAATTTAAATATTGTCATAATTAATAGTAGCCAAAAAATAAAAAAATTCAATGAAAATTTTAACAAAAAGAATTATTGGTACAAAATTGAAAGTTTAGAGTCTTTTTCTCACTTTTCAAGGAGATTTTCTGCATTTTAGCATATTTCAATACATAGATATAGCAAGAAGCTGAAAACTTACCGAAAGTTCCAAGGTACAGATCTTTGTTCCCTGCAACACGACCAATTCTTGCTTGCCATCTACCCTGTTGGTGATGCCTGCGGGGTCCAAAAGCATAAATAAATACGATTAAAAATCATTTACCCGACATAGTCACAAAGAAAACGGAAGATTCGCAATAGTAATAATAATAATTATAAGAAGAGCATCAATAGTTTAAGAAATGTACAGTTTGAATTTCAAATTTCAAACCTTGTTACGCCACGGTATATAGAAGCTCCCCTGGAAAACCCACTACTTTTCCTGCGTGAAAGTGAAAAGGGGAATATTTAATTATTAGCTGCTTTGCAAAACAAGGTGCTAAAAGTTCTAATAACAATAACCCAACTAAATCGAACCTTCGCAGCGATGCAATGAATTCTTGCTTTGTCATATGCTTCATCTCCTCCAATTCCTTAGTATAATTAGATACCTGGACATCAAGAGGAAGCAAATTTGTTAAGTAGAACTAATTCCAATGTTCTGATCCACGCAAAATCTCTGTTTTTAATTCTAAGAACGAGAACAGATTGCATAACACTAACGGAAAATGTTTATTGGAATACACTTAATTAGTACCCTAACTTTGTGTTCAAATTCTCATGAACCAAGTCAAGCATAAACATATTTGACACTAATTAATCAGCTTTCACTATTTGCGTACATGTTTATATGTAATTGTATATGGATATAAAATTAATCCATTGGTAAGAATTTTCCTTATTAAGTTCCCTTTCGAAGGTAGTGCAATACTACGTAGGATTTCATGCATTAGCTAACTATCATAATTCATAAATCAGAATAGAATATTAACATTAATGGAAGTGAATAATACAGGGAAGTTGGTGGTAGCGGTGGGGCCCCAGTACTTTAGAGCTGCCAAATCATAAGCTCTTGCGGCCTTTTCTTCTTTGTCATAACCACCTGATAGCCACAAAAATTAATGACAATTAATTAGAAAATAACAGTAATAATATCAAACTTGAAACAGGTTTAGAAGCAATCTGGAATATTGAAAATGACCGCAAGAATTTCTTACCCAAATACACTGTAGGAAGAGTCAAAAGATGAATGACAGCCAGAAATGCACCAATGCCACGTTCCATGTAAAGGAAAAGCCAAAGAATAATATCAATATCAAGAAGAACAAGGAGTGGTCAAAATTTTCTGCCAAAATTTACTTTAGAAATCTAAAAATACAAAACCCAAAGGAAAAGTGATATGCATGCAATGGGTGCATGCGCAGAAACTACTTTTTTTTTCCCATTAATCTCTCTCTATTTTACACCTTTTCTAGCAATAGCAAGGGAAAAACCACTGTGCACGGCGAGATGAGATCCGTGTACTCCACGCTCTTTTACTAAAATAAGCATCCACTAAATCCTCAAACACATTGATTCACACTACTTAACCCACAATAACGTCTCTCTTTGAAATTGGAAGAGGCTTCACTTAAATTAATAACACAGTAACAATAAATAAATAGAATCCCGCTACAATATTTTAGTCAAAGACACGTCCCATCCAACTAAAGCCGGCGGAAAAAAGAGACGCCGAACAGCCTATTTCTCACTAGAGATATATAATCAGTTTTCTTTGTTTTTTTTTAAATGTATTTTCTTAATAAGGAGGAAAAGTAGCTCCCAATATTTTCAGGACGTTTGTCTTCGTAACACAAGATCTAAGAGATCCCGTGAGTATGTTGCAGAATCAGTAGGACATAAACCAGAGAGAGAGGGCAGAGGCACTGTCAATAAGCTTTCATATAACAGTAGGCACACACTCTATGTAAGTACAATATTCAATTTGGGTGGTGTGGTCAAACCCAGCTTTCGCTGGCGAATGAAAGCAAAAGCAAAAGTTAAAGCCCAACTCAGAAGATATCTATCTATCAGGCAACAGTATTTAGCTTAGATGTATGTCTGAAACGTCTGACGCAGAGAGATGGGGTGAATAGACCAGAGAGATTAGTGTTGTTTAGTGTTAAGACACAAGAATGCCAACCCCACCACATAGACAAAATGGCGGCACATCTGATGAAATCAATTGAAAGAAAATTGTTTGAAGAACAATGAAATAAGTAGTAGTACTGGCAATATATATATAGTACATGTATATACCATCACTGTCAATCATAAAAGACTGATGAGAAAGAAACCCAGGTGTCCTACCATCCCCAAACCCATTAATATCTCTCAATGCATGCAAGCCTCTTTTCAGTGTTACAGTGTCCCCTCTTGTTCTCTATATATATATATATATATATATTTAAAAAAAATCATGAAAGACAGAGAGAGAAAAATCAAAATCAAAATGTACTACCTTGACGCCCTTTCCTGGCCTGGCCCTCTCTTCTACAGCTGTTATCCCAGAGATGCGCTTCATATCTACCCGTCCATCGGTGTCTGCATCCACACAAGAGAGAAATTCAATTTATGACTTTTCCAATGTTTTCAATTGAAATAATTACATTCACGAAATCTTGAAATGAAGTCCTTGTTTTAAAAAAATACCAAATAAGGTGCTTAGACCAAAGTAATTATAACTATAGCTAAGCCAACACGCCAAAAGGTCTTTTGGGAGAAAAGAAAAAGGGTCATATCATAAGCAATAAAAGCAAAAACAAACAAAGATGGAATCATGATGGATTAGATGGGCACCAAAAATAACACGAATTTTACAAGGAAAAGACCAAAGCAAAAAAATCCGAAATGAAAAATAGTAGTAGCTAGTAGTATACCTAGTGACTCCTCTGTAAATTGAGGTTCGCTGGCCGAAAGTATCGGTGATCTTCTTCGAAGAATCAGAATCCGCGGCGGCGGCGGCGGCGGCGGCGGGTTTCTGATCAGAGCATTGTGTGACGGCGAGAGACAGAGGATGAGTCAACTCGTTCGCCGACGACTCAATGGAGTGAGTCGCGGCGAACTCGTTCGCCTGAGTTTTGGCGATAGAGGATGAGTCATCGACTTCGGAGCCGGAGTTAGTAGAAAAAGCTAGGAATCCAGCGATTGCTTTCAGATCTTGCTGGTCGCTGCTGAAATAGGCCGAGTTCTGGTCGTAAATATGAGTCAGAGTCGACGAATCTTGAGTATCAGTTTGGCTCTCTGAGTAACGCATCATGGAAGATGAAGAATCCCCCAAAAAGTCCTCCAGTTTTGGGACTGAATGGTTCTGATTTTGATTTTGGCCTTGCGGCTCCATGAAGCTTGTCACAAATGATGATGATGATTCCAACATCCCCTGTGGTTTGGGGTTACTCCACCCTACAATACAAACATTGAAGCAAATCAAAACCTAATCAATCAATAACAAGAACAATAATATCATACAAATAACTCATCAGTTCTTTCCGTAATGTTGCAATTAGTTAATTCCATTTCCAATTTTCAATAACATTCCTCTGATTGAGGTCATCATTAGAACTTTGGGGATTTAGGATTCTTACAACAAACAGAAAACAAAAGCAGAAGCATAAATAAATTGGGAGTAAAAATGAAAAGAGTGATTGAGAATATGATTCACACCATTATTATCGGCGTAGAAGTTATCGAGGAAGTAGTGAGAGTGAGAGGTAGCAGAAGCGGCGTCGTATTGCAAAAACTGGGAGTCGTCGTCGTCGTTGTTGGAGTACTTATTAGACCTCAGCATTTCCATAGGCGACAACAACGAGAAGGAAAGCCAGTTAGTAGGGCGATCAGCCATTGTGAGCTTCTTTGTTAATTCCTTCGTTCCAGTAATTAATCTCAGAATCTGAAGAACTCACACAGAGATGGTGGGTCTTAAATAGGGAGCACTGAGGGAACACACAATAAATGGAAAAGCAGAAAACTGAAATAATCACCTATAAAGTAAACTTGGGCGTTACTGAAGAAAGTCAGTGATAGAGAGAGTGAAATGGAAATGGAAGAAGGAGTATTTCATAGAAGAGTTTTCTGTAATTTGTAGAAGGCAGAATGAAGGAATGGTTATGCATGCAATGCAAGGAGTGAGTGAGCTGGAAATGAAGATGAAGAATGAGGATGAATGTGTGAGTATGAAATGAAATGATGATCACACACACAAAACACAAGTCTAGAGAGAGAGAGAGAGAGAGAGAGAGAGAGAGAAGTGAGTGTAGGTGTTGATTATAATGGGAGAGAAGAGCGGTTTCAGGTGCCAACCGGCGTGAAACCAGAGCGATGAGTTTTGCTTACTTGCGCAAGAGAGAGAGAAAGAGAACTGTAAGAATATTAAATGTTAAATGATTAAATAAACTAATAAAGATTGGCTCAAATAAAGAAATAAATAAATAAGAAAAAATCTATTAAATGCTCTCTAATTTAATTTTTTTAATCATTAAATTTGTATTTTATTTTTATTATTTTGTCTTTAATTTGATATAAAAATCAAATTGTTAAAAATTACAATATTACAAAGATTAAGTTGCATATTTTAAAAATTGGCCAAAAAAAAAAGTTGCATATTTTAATTTTTTAAAGATTGATAATGTAATTGAAATTCTCGACTTTGCTTCAACTTCTTGATACATACAAGGGAATATTGAGTTATTTAATAGAGAAAATGTATAAGAATTAGAATTAGACCATACTTAAAAGAAAGTTACATAGGAAGAGGATCAGCTCTATAGCACTACTAATAATATTGTGTTATGTGTTTAGAGTTATACACATAGTATAATATTATTAGTTCTCTGTCCTATAACATTGGTACAATAGTGTCGTTTAACAAAGGATTCAAAGGCTTGAATTGACCTTAAGAGAGAAGTCAGTCTAACCATTCCTTATTAAAGACTAATTTATTAATTTGATATAAATTTAAAGACTAGATTACAAAAAAAAATTTAATAAATAAATAAGGGTAAATTACACTTTGGTACCCTGTGATTTAACCATATTTTACTTTGATACCCTGTGGTTTGAAACCTGACACTTTGGTATCCTGTGGTATTCTCCATTAACACTTTGGTACCATTTGGAGCTATTTTATAATTTTAACCATATCAAATTTTGCAAAAATTACATATTGACCTCAAATTTTTTTTAAACTTTTCATTTTAGTCCCTAGATAATATGTATCAAGGGACCTATTTGTAATTTTTTTAAAAAAATTTGGGGTCAATATGTAATTTTTTCAAAATTTGTTATGGTTAAAATTACAAAATAGCTTCAAATGGTACTAAAGTGTTAATGGAGAATACCATAGGGTACTAAACTGTCAGGTTTCAAACCACAGGGTACCAAAGTGAAATAGTGTCAAACCATAGGGTACCAAAGTGTAATTTACCCAATAAATAAATACAATATTTTGAAAAAAATGGAAAGAAGGGAAGCGAGTGACTTTTGGCTCTGCGAAGGAAGAAAAATTGTCTGAAACAAGGTCGCGAAAGATCCGGGCTGGCGGAAAATTGAAGAATTTGTTAGTGTTCGTTTTTGGTTTTATCCACATTTACTAAACTGCCCTCGTACCTAATTTCAAGTCAGCATAATTACAAGTTATCTTTTAATTCATCATAAAAAAAAACTCTCTTAGGACTTCAATATATGTTTTTTATGTAAAAAATAAATATAGTTAAATTGTACTTTTGATTATATATATTTGGAGTAAAATTCCAATCTAACTATTTATTTTTTTATGTTTCAAAATTGATTTAATATATTTTCATAATTTTTTATTTTTTAGTCTCAAATTTATTTTTAAGTTTGATTTGACTTTATTTACTAATATTCCTAATTAAATAGAAAAAAACTCGTAAAAAGTAAATTGTTGTTTTAAATTCGTTGCATTTAAACTTTAAACTAAATATATATAGTCAATTCATTCATTTGATCGTGAAAAAAGTGATTCACTCTTGGAATATTGACTTGACTTTATTTATTGATAGTCTTAATTGAATAGGGAAAATGCTCATAAAAAAAGTAATACGTAACTTTAAACACATTACATTCAAACTTAAAATGAAAAAAAAAAATATAACAATATACAATTGTTAGGACCAAAAAAAATATAAAAATATATTGATATTTTATTTAAAAAAATAGAAAAACTAAATGAAATAACAATACCATTGGGCCAATAAACATTTATTTGTTTGCAAGTTTTTATAATGAAAGAAATGAATATATGTTGTTCTACAAGATAATGTTGTAAATGGTATAATTTCAATATAAATAGTAATTAAGTGGTTTATTTGATTGTCAAGATTATTAAAAAGAAACAATTATTTATATGGATAATTGACTGCATTTGACACACCTGTCTTACATGCACCTTTGTTTGGTACGGGTGTGTTTGGATATGGGGTATGTGCGTGTGGGGTTTGGTGGGATCCAACAATTCAGATTTGTCTTACCCAAACAGTATGCTAAACCCGCCTTCAAATCCTTGCCACATTTTTTTAATATAATAAAATCCTTGCCACATAACACTACCTTGTAAATGCTAAATAATATACCTTAATTATTTGCAATATTAACATTTATTTATTTTTAATGGCCAAGGTTTGCTATATATATTATACGGAAGCGCAATCCACACAATAAATAAAAGTAGAAGAAATAGAGAAATGAATACAAAAACTTTGACATGGTTCGGTTTCTTAAGACCTACTCCACAGTCCCTTTGGGACAACTTCACTATAATTGTAATTTTTGCTCGAACAAAATTATAAACTTTCCTCAATACAATTTTTGACTGGAGAAAATTAAAAACCATCTCTCACAACTATAGTTTTTGAACGGAAAAATTATAAACCCTCTCCCAAACATAATTTTTGTACGAAATAATTATAAACCCTCCCCAACTATCCAATATTCGTATTCTATCTGTATCTGATAAATTAGTATCTGTATCTGTATCCTATATGATATCTGGTATCTGACGGGTATCGGAAATATCCGAAAAAAAAATCATAAATATAAGATAGGGTATCTTATTTTATAAATTGGATATATCGAGTACCCGATATCCAATACCCACTAACTAAAATAAATAAATAAATAAAATTATGATTTATTTATATTTTAAATCTTTTTTAAAATATAACAATTAAATATAAAGTAACTAAAAATGATTATATATATAAAAAAATATATAAATATAATAAATTAAGCTTAAATAATTATATATAAGATATTAAATTGAACGTAAAATATAAAAATAGAATAAGTAATAGAGTATTGGATATCAAGTGTCCTAACTATCTGTTCATTCCGGACGTTTATATATATGGTATCTGAAGGTAATATCCGTATCCGCCCAATATCCAAAAATTATTTAATTTTTACTATCCGTATTCTATTTGATATCCGATATCCGTCAGATACTTGATAAGTTTTTCGTACGGATATGGACTAATACCTTAAATACCCTAAAGAATTGCCATCCTTATACCCAATCAAATTGAGTCTTCAAAATTTAGCTTTCCAATGCATCTTCAGGCCACTTTACTTCTCAAATGCACGTTCTCAATGTGCATGCAAGCTACACAAGTGGTTGGCTTGCCTTCCATTTTTTTAAACGTGGGACCACCTTCATCAAATTTAATTAGGACTTGGAATGAAAAAATCACGTCTTTAACATTTTTTTGAGTTGTGATAGTTTTCTTTGAATACTAGGAATGTTATGATCAATTTGAAGTATGTTTTGAGTTGTGACGTCTTTAACATACTGAATGTTTTGATTCTACTAGTTATAGTATTCTAAATGTTAGAATAAGATCAGAATGTTTGATTTTTTTTTTTTTTTGTAATCTTTGATTTTTTTTCTTTCTAATGTTAATAAGGTCATATTTGAAATAACACATGAATATAGGACATCACAATAAAAGAGCAACAACAAAAAAGTCTTATTTTATCACATCACAAGATTTAATGAAATGTCTCTTTAATAACTCACTAACTTGTGAATTTTATTAATATATTTGGTTAAAAATACAACTTTGGTCTCTTATCTTTGGAGTAAGATATAATCTAACTTTTTATCTTTTTTGTTACAATTTTGGTCGTCTAAGTTTTTAAAGAGTTTCACTCATTGGTTCAAACAACTAAATGTGATCATATTTCTCTTATTTTAAGTTTGAATGGGACGACTTTTGAGTTACATATTATTTTAGCTAAAGTGCACTTTTAGTCACATAACTTTGGCAAAGGTCTCAATTTAGTCCCATAACTTTTTTTGTTGCAATTTTAGTCCTATAACTTTTAAAAATGTCTCACTGTTGGTCCCAAGTTAATTTCCATATATTATGTGCCCAATATTTTATTCCTCCGATTCATTGAAATTTCGAACGTTTTCATATCTAGTTTATTTTGTCTGTCAATTATGGAGATAAATCAAATTAATTTGCTGACATTCCTTTAAGTCCTTAACTATTAGAATTGTGACAATTTCTTTTGTAAAGAAAAAACGACAACTTAATAGTATTGTGATTGTCAAATATAATTGCGGTCGAAGAAGACTATATTCCTTCCATTCATGATTTGTGTATATATATATACTTTTGATTAAATATAAAAGGGTCAAACTTATCGTTAACGAATTAAAAGCATATTCATAGAGCACTATTATTTAACAGAAAGTGGCAATATATTATATATAATGAATACATTATAAATTATATCTACTCAAACAAAAGCAATGATCAGGAGAAGATTCGGAAAAGGGAAAACTTCTCCATATATTCAAAACTTTATATATATCTTAGCATAATGATAATGACAGTTCCCCCTTAATTAATGGGCGACAAATATATAAAATACTCAAGTGGCTAATAATTAATAAAAAATAGTAATAATAGCAGTGACGAAAATTGTTTTTTTATAAGGAAAATAGTTAACTAATGACTGTTTTGGTCAAAGAATTATGAACACATGTATATACGTGAAAAACTGAAAAATGAATGGTGTGAGAAGGCCAACATAATATTGCTTTCCTTACAATTGTTCTAATTTCTAAAAATACCCATTTAATGATAATTTTCCTCCGCGAGCTCCAAACAAATGTGAATATTAATCATAATTATTGATTGATCGGTCTACTTGAGTATTTGATATGATCATATCTCATTGTTCAATCAATCTTTTTATCTTTTTTTTTTTCGTTGTTTGATCATTTTTATCATCATCAAAGCCGTTATATCGTACTTTTAAAAGAAATGACATCAACATAATTATATTTGTGATGTTTCGCGTTTTAAGTAAAAATTGCCCAATTCTCTTATATACTTAAGTTATAAATATTTTTATTTTGACTTGAGACTCGAAATCTTGTTATAGGAATCATCTCCCACACATTTGAACTCGTCCTTAAAAAATTTTGAGACTTAGAAGTTGGAGGATCATCAGGTTTATTATTGAAATATTGTTGAAAAAATAAGAATAAACTATAATATAGAAAAAAAAAAGACTTATTTTGTTATAAGTACGTGATTTGTGGTTTTCATCCACCGATGACAATTTTATGAATATAGTATCCAACTATGTCTCCTTCTTGTTGTTTCCCACTTGGACGACAAATGTTACCACTTACCAGCTAGCTAGCTAAATGTTATAATATTTTATTAAATTGCAAACAAGCTAGAGCTCACATTAATCTTAATTGTTGTCTTGAAAGAAAATTATGTAGCGTTTGATATTAAAAACATAATTTAAAAAATACGAGGTCTGAAATATTGTATTCAAACATTTTGAATACAAATTGAAAAAGTATTCCTTAAATTATCATTGAAAATAAAGTATTTTTACACATCTTCAAATTTTCATTCCTCTTGTTAATGAGTGGGAGCATAATCTTCTATGAAAATATTTTGAGGTTATGAAAATTTATTTTCAGATCTCATTTGACATCATTTATTAATGATCTCAAATGACTCGTCAAAAGTAACTGATAGCTCTAAACTTATCGTAATCAGACTTGAAACGAGAAAGATATAATCAACTTCATCGCTCGTTTAATTGCAAAATGAGCAATTCACTTTCGGAACTCAATTTGACATTATTTGCTGACGACTCTAATTGGATAAAAGAAAGACTTGTCAAAAGTAACATATAACTGGAGACTCGTTGCATTCGAATTTGAAATGAGAAAAATATAACCACAGTGAATCGTTGAAACTAAGAAATGAAACTTTTGAGAGATTTGGAAGACTAAAATTAAAAAAAAAAAAAGATAACGGGCTAAATTATAACCTATCGTAAAAATGAAAAACTAAAATTATATTTTGATCAACTTTTGATAGAGTTTACATTTTTTTTTTGTATCAACTAAAATATTTACCGCCGTTAGCAATACCTAATACCATCGCCTTGAATTTTTCATTTAAGAATTAATAGTTTATCAAATATTATAATGATTTCCATATTTAACAATGAGATTTGAACTCGTACAACTTAGTTAAGAAACAAAATTAAAGATTGAGGTAGTAACCATTAAGTTTATAATTGCCAATAAACGTTTTCCAGTTGATAAGGAGTCAACTCATAATCCACAAGGTTATGAGTTTGAATTCCGCTGCCGATGTGAGAGCCTTGTTGATAGGCGATCTGTAAGTACTTTTGTAAACGCTCATAGGGCCTAAAGGCATGTTCTGACCTTGGTGAGCCCTTGGGGCCTGATATACATCCCTCAAATTACATACGAAGGACAAAGATCACCTGATGGTAAAGAGGAAAGAATAGGACAAGAAGGACCCGACGCCAAAAGCAAACTAGCAGGGTCCCCTCCCACTCAAGCAATAAATGCCAAGATATTGACATTTAATGCAAAGATCCTTTGAGACCATGTGACCATGTAAGGCTACACCAGTCACAGTGTACGTTTGGGCAAAAACACACACGCAAAAACCCAAACCACCCTCCGTACGCAGGGATATGGTGAAAAGCACTCTTGGCTATCACTGACTCCCAAAAAAGGAAGGTTAGGTGCCCCACTGCGACTCGATAATGACAATTGTCGAGTCAGATCAACAAGACACAACAACACACTCATTGTGCATTCCCGAAAACACCTCCAACGTTCCTTTTCTGCCTCGTACCCACGTGAGGCAAAAGGGACGTGGATAAATACAAGCTGACTACACACATTCAGAGGTAACCATTCTTACTCCAAAAAAAAAATACTATTCTCCTCACTTGATCACCAATCTGACTTAAGCATCGGAGAAGAATCGCAGGGAACTCCCTGTGCATTCTCGTTTGCAGGATCCGACAACCCTAAGCCCCCAGAAATTGCACTTCACTGTGAACTCAAGGTTAGATTTATGCAGATCCAGCTTTGTAGTTTTCAGGGCCTAACTCACTTAAACTTTCAACTAAAAAAAGAATTTAAGTCTATAATTACATTTCAAAGGAATGAATTAAGTTAAAAGATAATTGTAAAGAAGATTAAACATTAATTGCATCTAAAGTTAACAAAGAAACGTGAAAGAGTGTGAAATATAAAAAGTTTGGTGGTAGAGGACTAGAGGTAAGAGGTTGGAGCAGTGAGCGTGAAAAAGGGAAGCAATGAGGTGGTCGGTATTAGGACATAAAACGACATCAGTGTGGAAAGACGCGAATCTCTTGCTCTCTTAAAAGTTAAAATATTAAAATTAAAATAAACAATTTTATAAAGAGTTGGAACTACTTATCATCAAATTATTTTGAAATTTATATATTTTAAAAAAAAAACATCAAGTATTTTTTTAAATAATTATGTACAAATATTTAAAACCCAATTCAACGATGAGAATTCAATTTTTTAATATATTTAATTATTTATGATATTTATCAAAACAATTTCAACTTCCTAACAAATATGATTTGATTGATTTCCCTAAGGCCAAGCGCTCAAGAGGTGCCGTTCGGTTAAGACTGAATTTATATAAAAAATTAAATTTTCTATTTTAAAATGATTAAGGCAAAAGTACCTTTTTGGTCCCCTAAACTTTGCAATAATTTTTAATTTCGTCTCTAATATTTTTTCTTATCAATTTTGTCCCCAATATTTTATATTTTTGTCAGTTTTATTCTTGGATTAACTTCTTTCAATAAATTAATGACAAACTCTATTATGCTTTTCAATCTTAGTTAGGATTTGAATTTCTTTCTCTATCAATTTTTCACATTACATTTGGCTAAAATAAGAGAAAATGATAAAATTGATCAAAATGTGAAATATTTGGAGAACAAAATTGACATAAAAAAAATTAGGGACGAAATTAAAAATTAATGTAAAATTTGAAATTTAAATTTTGAAGTTGAGAAAAGTTTTTTTTTTAATAAAAAAAATTAGGTAAAAGGATGACGCCATAATCAAGACAAACTTCGAAATTCAAAGAATACTTAATGATAAAGCATAGCCTATGATTATTTAATACTCCTCATTAAGCACAACCGCTGCACTCTTATGTTTGTGGCCAAGTCCATGCATGTTTGGGGAGAATTTCCTTCTCTTTCCCATTACAGATCGATGTTAAAATTATAATACCATCACTTTATATATTTGAAAAATTATACTATCTTTCTTCTGAAAAAAAAAAAAGAAAAAAACCCCGTATAGTGATTTTCCATATATACTAATACAAGCCAAAAAAAGTCTTCCTAGTTCCTACTTTAATAAAAAAATATTATTATATTTATTATTTATAAAATATAATAAGTATATATATGTTGGACTTTCATTAAAAGTCCCACATTGGGAATAAAATTGAGGGGGGTGAGAGACTTGTATAAATAAGAGTGAGGTATGAGTTTCTTTGGAACCACAACTTACATAGAAATCCTAATGGGTATATTGGGGTTTGGGTAGTTGTGAGTCATTTTTTAGAGAAGGTTTGTAATTTTTTTGTGTAAAAATTACAAATAGTGAAGTTTGTCCCAGAGGGAGACCGTGGAGTAGGTCTTGAGTCACCGAACCACGTTAAAGCTTTGTGTTGGTTTCTCTATTTCCTCTTCCTTCATTTGTTGTGTGGGGTTGCGCTTCCGCCCAACAATATATACTTGTGAGTTGTGACCTTATATATATATAATTAAGAATTTTCATTTTTTTTCAAATGTATGATAAATTAAATTGATCATTTTCAATATGAAATAAATAATAGTGATTTGAAAAAACTATTTAATTAAACCATACTTTTAATAAAATTATGGTATTACATTTGAATACATTGGGTCATTTTATTGTTGTAGTCTTGTAGATGTTCATTTTAAAATAGGGAGGAAAGTGTAATTAAGTATCTTTTAGGACGAGAGATTAATTTTGCTTGGATATTGTATACCAAAAAAAGAAAAAAGAATTGCTTGATGTTTGCATTCATTGATTTCTCTCGATGCTGTACTAGTGCCATTTTTCCATAAGGCAAATATGATATGATATTGAAAAGATCTTGAAACTAAATTTTTTGAATGTATATGTCTTGCACAAAATGACATCTTAGAGAAAGAATTGTCAGCTTCAAAAGTAAAATGGTCAATCACTTTATAATTTATTTTCAATAAATAATGTCTAATTCATCATCTTCATGTATCTTCTTTATTATACATCTAATTCGGACATATGTTATGGCTTTTTAGAAATAGCATTGAACAAGCCTTTTGAAGATATAATGGTTCATAAATAATGGTATTTTGTAGAGAGATTTATTATCTTTGAAATTAGGGCTTACAACTATTTTAATAATGTCTTATTAGCAAATGATGATACACCCATAAGTTTTTGGAGTATATTTATCTCCTTATATGTTTAAATAAGATATGATACAACATTGGAAATATCTTGAAATAAACTTTATAACGTCATATTTATATGCACAATTTAGATAAATAACATAGTAGATACATGATCTTAAAGATGATATAGTTGACAGTCATATATTAAAATAAAATTATAAAATGGATGACTATTTTACTTTTGAAATTGAAAATTCTCTCTCTAAGATGCCATTTAATTTGTGATAATAACATATATTCAAAAAGTTTGTTTAAATATTATATACGCGATTTGAGCATATAATGAGAAATATATATACTCTTAAATTTTTTTTAAAAAAAGGACAATGTCACATGACCAGCATGTGATAATTTAAAAGATTGTTAATTTTTAGAATTAAAGCATATGTCACCAATATGTTAACAAAGCAAACTATAAATCATTTGATTAAAAAAAATAAATCACATGGTCTCATTGTGTAGATAAATCAAATTACAAGGCCCTCTTGTGCAATTTTCTTAAAAAAAATAAAAAAAAACACTAAATCTATATAGTCGCTAGTTGATAAACATGGATCTTCAATCCTAATATTGTATTAATTTTTAAGGTCTAATGGCTCCTATTTATTTATTTAGTTTATAAGATATATAGTCACGCGGTTCAAATATATATATCGATCTTCTCATCATCGATCAAACTTCAGCATTGATTAATAACTTTAATTATTGGATTCCAACGTTTTTATAGTGATTGTATAAAAAAAAANTAAATACACACACACTCCCACTTAAGTGTCTTGAGAAATGTTTTAAAAATTAAATCAATTGAGAAGATTTTAAATCATTGGTTTAAATCAGATGGATAGTTAGATAATGCCATAAATACACAAATAAAATAAATATAAATAATTTTAAATTTGAATAATTTATAGTTAATAAAATATACTCATAAATTATGAGTCCTTTTGTGTTTTTCCTGTTAGATCTGATTATAATTTTCAGTTTTGAATCATTGGCAAAGTTTGCGGTATTTTGGTGCAAAGCTGATATTTCTCATCTTTTGATTATGGTTTGGACTCAATTAGCAAGTATGGGTGGAACTCGATGACATCTACAATTGACATATTGATTTTTTTCTTGATCAATAGTGAGTATAATGGTAAACAATTTGTTGACAATACATTGTGATGATTTTCATCCTCAGGGTTTTTTCCTTAAGATATCTTTCGTATAAGACTTATTTATACGCAATCGCCTAATAGTTCAACAAGGTTTACTTTTTATGTTTTTTCCCCTGTTTCAGTTTTAAAATTTCTTAACGATTGTAAATGTCATTTGATTTTTATTTAATATATTTTTCTTATTTATATAAAAAAAAAACACACTAGTTAGTCATATATATTATGAGTAAACTATCAAATCAGTCCCCGGATTTTCGCTCGGTTACAGATAAGTCCCTGGATTTAGCTAATAGATGAATAAGTCCCCGAATTTATCGACCGTTAGACGAATTGGTCCCTCCGTCAACCTAACGTTACAAAAAACGTGACGTGGCACATTAAGTGCTGACGTAGCACGTTAACTGCCACGTCAGCATGGGGTTAACTGAAAAAAACAAAAACTGTCAACTGGGTTATTATACGCCACATCAGCATTAATATTTAAAAATAAAAAAGGAAATTTGTGTGTTGTCAAATAGGTCCCTGACTTCAATTTTTATCCCATTATTTTCTATTCCTCCTCTTTTTCATCATCTTCATTCATTTTAGTCCAAATCCTCAAAATAAAATTGTAAAGAGTCTCAAAATTCATCCAAACATTTCAATTTAGTCCTTAAACTCTAAAACCCCAAACCCTAAAATCCCAAACCTCAAACCCTAAAATCCCATACCCCAAACTCTAAACTCTAAAACCCCAAACCCTAAACCCTAAAACCCCAAACCCCAAACCCTAAACTCTAAAACCCCAAACCCCAAAATCCCATACCCCAAACTCTAAAACCCCAAACCCCAAACTTAAACTCCAAACCCCAAATCCTAAAATCCCAAACCCCGAACCCTGAACCCCAAACCCTAAAACCTAAAACCCTAAACTCTAAACTCTAAAACCCCAAACCCCAAACTCTAAAATCCCACACCCTAAACTCTTTGGTTTATCATCTATTCATTTAATTAGAGGACCATTTGTCTAACATATTGAACTATTTTGGTAAATTCGGGGATTGATTTGTATAATACTATTGCATTCCACAATTGTTGAACTTTAATGTACAGTCACAATTCTGATTATTGTTTGGGGTTTTAGATTTTAGGGTTTGGGTTTGGGGTTTAGGGTTTTAGAGTTTTAGAGTTTGGGGTTTAGGGTTTAGGGTGTATGGGATTTTAGGATTTGGGGTTTGGGAGTTTATGGTTTGGGGTTTTAGGTTTTAGGGTTTGGGGTTTGGGGTTTTGGGGTTTGGGGTTTTAGAGTTTAGGGTTTGGGGTTTGGGGTTTTAGGGTTTGGGGTTTTAGAGTTTAAGGACTAAATTAAAATGTTTGGAAGAATTTTGGGACACTTTATACTTTTTGGGTTTTTAGGGTTTATGATTTTAGGGTTTAGGATGTAGGTTTGAGGGTTTAGGATTTTAGGGTTTAGGGTTTAGGGATTTAGGGTTTGGGGTTTAGGGTTTTAATATTTTTAAGGACTAAATTGGAATTTTTGGAAGAGTTTTGGGACACTTTACAATTTTATTTTGAAGATTTGGGACTAAAATGAATGAAGATGATGAAAAAGAGGGGGAATTGAAAATAAAGGGGTTTAGTGTTTTGGGTTTAGGGTTTAGGTTTTAGGGTTTTTAATACTTTTGAGGACTAAATTGAAATGTTTGGAAGAGTTTTTGGACACTTAACAATTTTATTTTGAGAATTTGGGACTAAATTGAATGAAGATGATAAAAAATATGGGGAATTGAAAATAATGGGATAAAAATTGAAGCCAGGGACCAATTTGTCTAGACACGAATTTATTTTTTTAATAATAATGCTGATGTGGCGACATTTACCCAGTTGGCATTTCTTTTTCTTTCTTTTTTTAGTTTAACCCGTGCTGACGTGGCAGTTAACGTGCCACGTCAGCACTTAACGTGCCACCTCACGTTTTTTGAACGACAGGTTAACGGAGGGACCAATTTGTGTAACGATCGATAAATTCGGAGACTTATTCGTCTATTAGCTAAATCCAAGGGCTTATCTGTAACTGAAAAAAATCCGGGAACTGATTTGATAGTTTAGTCTATTAATAACGTATACTCATACATATATATATATATATATATATATATAATTTATGTATTTATTTCTTCCTCTCTTCAAACTTTTTTGACAAAAAAAAAAATTGAGTCCAAGGATCCCCATGATTATTTTGATTCTGCATGAGACGTGGCTTCTCGATCGATCGTTGCCTTTTGTAGGTAAAGACGTACACCTTATTAACTACGTACACGCCTTCATGTTGATGTTCAATATATAACACACGAAAATAAAAATACCACGAGTTGTGCAAAATAATATACATATTTAATTATATATATAGGTATAACAACTTGTGTATGCGTATGATATATATATATATATATATGTATATTATCTTTTTTCTTTGTTATAAATATATGTATATTATCGTTCTTGCATGATTCTGTTGACGCAGCATTTTGCAAGTGGCGATGGAGAGTTAAAATAAGTAATATTAACTTTGCTGGCTCTTAATTTATTTTATCTTGCAAATCCATCCATGTGCCATCACACGTGGTCTACCCAGACAAAAAGAATGTGCAAACTGCCTTAACTATTTTAATATTCTATATTATTTTCTATTATATATTTTATAGAAAATTAAATTGGGAGTCATGATATTTGTAGTACACGTCTCCACCTTTCTGGCACATATATACAGTCACCACCAGCACCAAATCTAGTGTGAATTTTATCCTAGTCTTCAATTTCAAGCCATTAAAAGAATATAAAATGGAAAAAATAGTCATTAAAATTATTTATTTATTTTTTTGTTAAAAAAAATGTATAAAAACTATATTTTATTCATTTATCTTTTCATAAAAATAAAACATAATTTTGCATATAATTATTTTATTAACTATTATTTAAGAATATAAGTTTGAACGAAATTAAATGTGAATAATTTAATTTTTAAAATAAAATAAATAATACATTCAATAATTATAATTTTATTTTCTAACCTTCTATTATTTAGAACTTATAAAATATTATGTTTTTAAAAGAGTATAACATTTGATTTTTTCAATAATTAAAAAATTATCGCTAGAATTTTTCAGGAATTAAACTGTAAATTTTAATATTTTGGAGATTGAATTATCAACTTTATAAGACTTTAAAGATTTAATTGTTATTAGTTTACTCTTTATTTTTTAAAAAGAACTATGGTATCTTTAATCAATACTTGAGGATTGAGGACTATTTTGTTAAGAAAAACGATCGCAAAAGCGTGTCTCGCTTATGCTAATAAAATAATTTTTATATATTAATCAATCTAGTTCCAACTCAAGAGAATAACATTAAAAAATTTGACTAAATTATATCAAGACTCTAAGTTGTAAGTCAGAGTAGAAAATATTTATGAGTTTTAAACTTGACAAATAAATTGTGAGTTTTTAACTTTGTTCACTTAAGATTTTTATATTTGAATACTTGACAAATAAATCCTTAAGCTTCTAACTTATTAGCTCACTTAATTAGACCCCTAGCTAAATATAGTCTCACTTTTTTTTTTTGAAATTTCATAGATCCTAAGTAAACATACTTAAAAGGTTAAGTAAGAATCTGTTTGTCAATTTTAAAACTCAAGAATTATAAGTAAGTAAAATTGAGATTTAAAATGTCTATTTATCGAGTTTTGACAGCTTAATAAAATTTAGAGGTATTAGTAAACACTAATTAGTTAATCCTTATAAAATGCGGTTATGAGAATCTCTTCTTATCATCATCATCATAGGGGTGTGATTAAAAATTATTGGACGGTGATAATGAAGAAGTGAAATTCTTAGGTTGGGACGAAAATATCCTATTTAATCATCGTTCTTACCTTTCTGCAAAGGTACACATAGAGAGAGAGAGAGAGAGAGAAGAGAGAGAAAGATTGTAATGGCAATCACTGCTTTTGACCATTGACCAGGCCAGGAGGCACGTGCACCGCATCATTGATTCATTCAAAATATAGCAACGATGATTTCGGCGACGCACGTGCATTCCCTTACCCCGACATGAACTAACATATATAATGATGTCTTAAAATGTCCAACTTTTGTTTTATAATCTAAGCTTTCCCATTTCTTTAATCCCCTTTGAATATATCCTATGCTTCTAGTTTAATCCTACGTTTCTTCTTAATATATTAAATATGCATGCTTTGGCGTATCCTATTTTTTCTTTTTTTATTTGGTCCATAATAATATTGACAACATGACAAAAGATATATGTTTAAAGGTATATCTATATATATCAAACAATTAATTAATACATGTTAGTTGAGTACGTACGAAGAATATAATATATTTTGATGAAGAGCTATATGTTAGGATCATGTTTAATATATGTACAAGGGGTCCCCACACATACATGCAGCACGTGACATTCCAAAACTATAACGTGAATCCAATGCTTTTTTACTTTCATGAGTGAGAAAGGAAGAAGGGTATATGTAAATGTAATGTATTATATATGTAAGATATTAATTCACTGATATTGCTTATAATATAAACACCGCCATAAGCGTAGTATTCGTGCAGAAATAATATAAGTATATTAAAAAGGAGGTGAATATATATACAATAATGGGATCAGCCAAAAACTCCTATCACAACTTAAAAAGGAGAGTAAACAAAATTTTGATGAAAAATAAATTTGGGCTGGGAGATGAAAATAATTATCTTGGAGCCATTGATCTTGTATAAAACTGAGATCTTCAAACCATAAAATTTAAAGAGTGAACCAAGATGGAGTACTCATGTTTTGAGGAAAGAAAAAGACCAAACTTATAAAAAAATGAGGATCGTATTCTCTAAAACATATATTTGATATATGTATATATAGCCAAAATATTCATTAATCAGTCCATTAGTGAATATTATAAAATAATCTCAAGACATAATTACAAAATAGTTTCTTCATTAAACAAACTCCATATATGTATTAGTAATTCAATGAGATAATTACTAATATTCTTCGAACGTGGCTTGAGGTTCTTAGTCCGGTCTTGAAAGGCTTGTGAATAATCCAACCCCTCACGGATTACCACAATTAATATAAATCAAATCTATTCTTATTCAGAATTATGATAAATTAATTACTTATAAGTAAACACAAATATTAATATTACAATAGATTAATGCTAATCCACACAAAAATTCCAACATAACACAACTAAAATTAAAGACAAAGATCTATATCTACCTTCTTAAATCACTGATATATTATAGATTGAAAAAATACAGAAAAATATGAAGATATGAGTGAGAAACAACACACCTATTTTTCCTCTTTGAGATTATAATCTTCTTAAATATTCTCTACAAAGATGAGTTATAGAAAAGTAAATTTAAAGAAGTATATTTTACAAAAAAGAAAGTCCCTAAAAAAAGGGAGAAAAATTTAATGAAAGAACAAAATTTCCCTAAAAAAAAAAATTCTTAACGAAGAAAACCATAAACACATACCTAGAAAGATTGAAAAAGAAGGAGACGGGGGTAGGGAGCTCTATTCATGCTTCCTCCTTGCTCGTGTTGTCTCTCCCTGCAAAACCCTAGCAGAGAGTCAAAAACTTTTATTACAACATCGTCAATTAAAATAAATAGATATTTTTTCCATTAGAAAGATTAGTGGGTTAGTCTATTATTATAATTTTTTTTTGTAATGATACAAATAGAATATATAAGTGATAAGTTTAACATATAATACTTTTTAGGGTAATGCTAACGAGTGCTCGTAGGACACTCGTTAAAGTGCATTTATTGCATTCTGAAAAGAAAATTCCACTTTAAAAAATGAAATTTACATGAGAATTTTAATGAAGTAATAATTTTGAAAAGTGAAATTTTGAGATAAATTTCCTTTTTAATAACCACTTAACAATTCAAAACTAAGATATAAATACAAGCATAATTCATCATTTTCTTTTTGTGATAAAACTAACACAAATAACATTATTGATGCATGTTTTCAACACTCACAAGTCCATAATTCCATACTTCCACTATGATCTATAGGTTACGTTCATAACAGTGTTAGTGTAGAATAGGAGCAAGTTGACAAAATTGCAACCCAACCTATTCATTGGTGGGTAAATTTTTAATCCCAAATGAACCATTGGCTCAACCGAAACCAACTCTCAATTAAATAGTTTGTGTTGATTTTGACAGGTTAGCATATTAATCCAAATTGTGGAACACCCCTACTCGTTAGTATCCCAACATGTGTAATAATGTTAAAGTAATATTTGATATAAGATATTATATCTTAAAGAAGTTAAATAACTTCTCAAACCCTTATTAATTCTTCTATATAATTTTAATATCCTAAAATGATGATAAATTATTAAAAACTGAGTAATTTTCTTCGGATCATCCATATAATATATAAAAAAAAACTCCAAATATTTGATATATTTCTCTTTGAATGAGATCTCTATAATTTATTTTTTAATCTTTTAAAAATATAAAAAAATAATAAATTAATTTTTTCGTTAATAATTTATAATTTTCATAATTCTAAAACATTTTAAAATAATATTCATATTCCCTCCAACACATAAAAGCTAATTTTTTGGTCCAAATAAAATGGGTTTTTGTTTTGGACAACAAATAAAATGGGTTATGTGATGGTAGCTTGCAGCCAAACATGGTTGCATGGGGCAATTTGGAAAGTTGTTACGGGCTGGGCTTCTTCAATAAGCTTAGCCCAAGCCCAGGACCCTTAGACATTTGAGCCCGAGAGCCTGAATGGGTAAGGAAGCCATGGGAGTGAAACAAAAGCTTGGGCTTGGATATAGGTGAGCTGGCTATATGCCCATATATAGTGAAATATCCTGCAGACTTTTTTTTTTTGGTAGGCATCTTGCAGGCTTTAGTAGCCATGTAAGGGCTATGTTTAGGAGAGAGAATGGAATGAAGTGGTCACTAATGTAATGACATGGAGTGAGATGGGATGGAATACTATGTAAATATATTGTTTGAAAGTTCTAAACGAGAAACACATTGATTTTTCTTAGAAAGTTATAATAAAATAAAAGGATGGGGATGATTCATTAATCCTTTTTCGTAATATTACCACTAAGAACAGAATAAATGACTAGAGTTAGAAAAGTAAAAGGGCAATAGAGAATCGGATAGTTGGAGCACATCATTTTTTAGTCATTGAATCCTTTCCATGATTGATCCTCCAATTTAGGAGACAAAAAAATTGGCATTTGGATGGAGGGTTTTGGTGACTATTTTGCCATTTTATTACATCTTCATTGACTCATCTAGATTCAAATCTAATCCAATCAAACCGTTCCATTGATTGTCAGTTGCCACTCCCTCCTTAACCTCCATCTCATACATTGTCAATAAGCAAATCATGATCTATGAAAGGATTTGATATTTATGGATATAAACATTTGAGAGTTTTGTCCCAAAAATTAATCCATGAAGTTGGAGAACCCAAAGTTCATCTTTCAACATGAAACCTAAAAGTTCCATACTTCACAGTTGTGTCACGCATTCTGGGTACTGCCTGCACTGAAAACAACTTCAATAATCAAGTCACATATAGGTTCAGCATAAAATTTGTGACAACACTCTTATCAGTTTAGCAATCTGTAAATACAAAAATAATAATTGATAAGAATATAAATGAATACAAGTATTCAAGTACAATATTTCTAGAAATACTTGTATTTTTCTTTTTGTTTTTTTAATGATAGATTGAGGCAAGTGAAAACAACTTTGCTATTTTACAGGTTATTTCTAATACAGTGTAAATGTACCTATAAATCTTTTCCCTTTTCTTCATTAGCTTCGACATCTTCTAAAGCTCCTACCTAAGCTTTGTTCTATAAGCTTTCCTTTCAACCAAACAATGTCCTCGTCCCAAGAGATGAAAAATTGATAGCCAAATGCCTCCAGAAGGAATGTTAACAAAGAATAAGAAGGCAGAGAAAACCACTCAAACTCCCAAACACTTTGCCCAACAACAACAGCGACCGACTTTTTGTGGCAGTGAATATTCTGATGGCAAGGATTGATCGGCTGCGAAGTCTTCTGCTCGTGACCATACATAGACTCCGCGTTCTTGTTGACTGCCTGGGACAGTATTGTCCAATATGAATGCCAACAAAAATGTAACTACCATGTTCATGGACATAAGAGCATTGATTGCAAAATCCAACTGAAACATTTTAGACAAAAGACAATGATAAGTTAGCTCAGTTTCATCCATTAGAAACAAAATGTTACTGTTCTATTTGCTTAAAACTTTAGCAAACTCGTATATTTCTTTTGGACGTCTTAGATGTGAGGTATCAACTTTAATCAAGAGAAAACTAGCACAGCCGTCACATCAAAAACTTGTAGAATAATCAAACTTCAATATTGGCATATTCGCTATAGTTATTAGTTATCTAACTACTACTGAATAAATGCTGGGGCGCTCATGCACTTCCATGAATCTGTATACAAAGTTTATTCTGCCCCTTTTCCAACTAAAAATGAAATTTAATTTCCTATCTGGTCTATCTTTGTCAAATCTAATTCAAGATTCAGTCAGTAGACGGACACTACACTAGTAGTGAAGTCTTCTGTTGAAAAAATAATATGTCAACCCACTACGTCTTCTTTTTGTTTTTTTCCCTCTCTAGTCTTCTCTCTTCTATAGGAGGCAAGAAACATTATTTTAAGGGAAGTTTTAAGTAGACCTTGTTATAGAAATACACTCACACACATACTCAATAAGCTATTTATGGAAAAATATGTTTAGATCTAAAACCTACCTTCAACGTACTTATCTTTTACAGGTGCCTTAGTTAACAAAGAATTTCTCTTTTATGAAAGATGATCTACCTGTTTAATGCCTGTGTTGAATGGTCCACTTGATGCTGCTGCATAAGGAACCAGATAACTCGGCAGTACTAAACTGGTAGAAGACTGGTATTGTTGAAAATAAGCAGGAATTGATAGGCCCAGGAACAACGAAACGCCAACTATTGTTGTGTTCCTGAAGCTGGTTGATTGACCATACTGTAAAGTGGAGAGGCCCAATGCTGCAGTAAGGGCCCACATGAAACACAGCACAGAGGCAGCCAAGGCTGGTGGAATGGAAGCAAGAAGGGCACCCACTTTTCCTACAAATAGAGTAAGCCACATATAATACGTCATTGGCCTATTGGTGTATAAATTAGAAACTTGGAATCAAGTTTCAGGTAACAATTGGACCATGAAAAGACTATTAGTTGATGTAATGGTTTAAACATCTTGAACAACATCAGAAATGTTGTTCAACGGTTCAAGGTTTTGAATTGAGATGATTTTGGACAGTTATAATCTGAGAACTAGTTCAAATGCGTGAAAATTAAATTACTGCACACCCTACAATTCACCTTAGCCAGCATGGAGCACGAAGGAAAGAAATGAAAAAAAATCATAAATAAATAACATATAGTTGTTTAAAAATGTTGACATGAAATTTGGTTTTTCAATGAATTTTTCTGCTTTACCTATAAATGAGAAAAGGATCAATAAGGCTGCTCCAAGTTCCACTACCTTCCGATTTGCAACCTTTGTTATGTCAATTGTGTGCATATTTTCTGTCAAAGTCGTTGATCCAGTACCTGAACCCCAAAGACCAGCCAATATACTGCAGAAACCCTCCAATGCAATTCCTCGGCTCACAACTCCTGGAGTTGGTGCTCTGGAATTAACTCGCAGAGATGCAGTATGATAGGTTCCAACCTGGAATATGAAGAACATACCATTCACTCAACTACAGTTTATAGCTTTATTCCCAGTTCATATTTTGTCCTTGTTTTTCATGTAGGGATATGTTTTACAGTAAAATTTTAAAAAGGGTTTCACAGCCTTGATCATGATAACTTCCTAAGGTAGGTGCCTTTACACACCTATCAATTCCATCATATTCAAGAGGTGATTGAATTTTCAAATCTCATCATAAGTAGGATGGTTTGGCGTATGTGAGTGTCACTTTCTTAGAGACAACAAGGGAAAAATCTCGAGCGCTTATAAAGATTCTGCTATGTCATAATGTCATTATGAGCTTCCGATTCTAAGCATTTAAAATACTTACTGAATCCACAGAGGAAACCAGCGAGACTATGATCATGATTATGGAAGTCCTAAAATGGAAAATAGGGATGCCCCACTGCAAAGGGTAGGGAAATCTGACCCATGCAGCAGTTGACAATGCATTGGAAACATCAGTCCTGCAATACTTCATGGTAGAAATATGCCTTCTACATGCTTCATTTAGAATGTTTGAACTTGGTATATTGGGACTACATCCTTTGTAGTTATATGCTCCTCCAGCTGTTAAAAATGATGCATAAATCCAAATTATTGTAACACTCAGAGGAACCTGCGTATATACAAAGCACGTACACAGAATTTGTTATTATATCCACGATTATCAAAGGCAAAACTCTGTAGTACTCTCGTTCAGTACTTTTAAAAATGTACAAAATCTTATCTTTTTCGATGTGTTTTGAGCCTCATGGTAGTATTAAGAATATTTTCGTAATAAACTAATATTTGTTATGGGTCTAAGATCATCTTTCTACAGGAACTAGCTCAGCATATATTGACCAATTTTAGTTTGTTTAGATCAAGTAATTTTATTTTCTTTCCTTGTAATGAGCAGAGCTTTTGGAGGTTAGGAACCATTTAAGACACGATGCAACCAGCAAATCAATAGTTTCCACACTTTTTTTTTTATGTGTCATATTCAAGCTAAATAGCACAGAGAAACTATTTTATACGCCTATTGACAGGCTGTATATATGCATCATTAGATCTAATCCGTTAGAGATAAGGAATCATCAAACCTTATAGCAAAGAGCACATGAAAGATACATAACATCTTGGCTCAACACAATAATTTTAGAAACCTATCATTGTAATTTAAGATACTTACAGCATAAATTCGAAATATTTGGCGGCTGAAGATAGAAATTCCTCGAAGATACTACAAAGGGAAAAAAGGCAATAAAGCAACAATAAGACTTCAGGAACAAAACTGTAACTATTTTATTATAACTAAAACAGAGTGGTTTCTTTACAATAGACAATCTCCAACAAGACAAGTAGTAATTTTACAACTGTGTATCCAATTTAAATACCAAATATAATATATTAGTGCACTTGAAATGGTTGGGATAGAACTTACCAGAGTGAATATTAGAACCAATGCTATCTGTGGAATACTGATTTCCAAGCAAGTGCCGGCTTGAGGAAAGCCATAGCTAAAGAATGCTAAACCTACAGCAGCAACGGTTGGGGCAACAACAATTGGGTTGATCAACCTAAAAAAAATGTTGTACAATTGACAATTGTGGAGAATTAGCACGTTGTAGCAATTCTTTTGCGATGGAAGATTAGAAGTTTAATAGCTTTCTGGACTGTATTAGTGTATATGTGTTCCTGTTGATATATGTTCTCTAGTTGCACAAAAATGGCTCAATCTAACTTCTATGTTTACATCATTCAAGTTTTTGGATATGTAAACCATGTTTCTTAACTGGTCTATGAGACATGTAAGAGATTATGAATTAATTATGCATAAGTCGCATCACTGATTAACTTGGCTTGGCTTTCTAATCATGTTACATGAAATGGGGAAAAAAAAATGGCAATGAAATGGTTATGACAGCTGAATCCAGAAAGAGGATTGAGCATTGCCTTTCTGAGAAGCAAGGTGCCTTGGTCATTTTTCTTCTCTAGATGGTTGAGAAGTTCACAGGTTTACACTTTAAAATCCTAGTTGAAGAAAAAAAGATTAAGGATATATCAAGTTATGTGTTTAACTGAAATTTCTTCTATCATCAAGGATATAGGCAATCAACTAAACCGTGTGAAATTCTGGTCTATTCTTGTGTTATTACTAACATTATTTTCCATTATCAAACCAACCAAATGAGATTTTTTTTTTTTTAAAAAAAGAGATAACTACTTACACTTATTAACATACAAAAAGTAGTAAGCCTAAGTGATTTATTTTAATTGAATTTCAATTCACTACAAGCCTGTCAATTTCATGAAAGAAAAGCTCAGAAGATAGTTAAAATATATCACATTAATATAGATACACACACACATAGAGCAAGCTTAAAGAATAGCAGAGTAAAAAAATCAAGAAATGTGCTAAACCAAACTGGAATCACGAATAAGTTTCTTCCCTACCAGAGATTTATTGGGCTCTTTTAAACACAAGAGAAACATCATATATAGTGTCTCATCACCTGAGCAGAAGGCACATTAAACCACTGAATCCCAGGAAACATTGGAATATCGAACCAACAATTATAGCTCCTTGAAGTTCCCTCATTATGTGCCTAAATTTCTGCAGTTGAATTAAGCATTTAGTAATATGGAAGCAGGGAATAACTCAAAACCTGAAGAAGAAATGCCAGTTAGATTTGATTTGTAAAAGAAGATTTCCTTCATCCTGATGATAAGCAGAAATCTACAGCAAAGAAGATGCATAAATGGAGAAAGAAAGGAAAAGTTCTAGGTGTTCATTCAAACATAGAAAAGTTTAAACACCCACACAATTAGGATGGAAGTATCAAAGTTCTAACATTTACTTTTGAAGTAATTGTGTTTCATTCAGGTATTTCAGCAAGACTTCAGATTGTATTATGTAGTTGTGAGAAGCCTGAATTTTTTTTTTATTATTTAAGAGGCAAGCCTGAAAAAGCCTAAAAGTAATGAATTATCATATCGCAGTCAGAAAACTTACATGTTCAGTAAGATTTCGATACTCTTGAGCATTTATGATAACTAATGCTGGCGCCAAATATACAAAAGAGCTCCCTTGAACTAAAGGCAGTCGGGTACCAAAGTAGGAATGCAGTATTGTTGTGACGCCAGAAAGAAACAATATTGTAGAAATTACAGTAGCAGTGTCTTTCTGTCATCATTGAGTAAAGGACAAAGCACAAAAATATGGATTATTATCAATTTTCCTATTTCATAATAAACATAAAATCCATTATAGACTATGCTTACATCTGTTCCGCCCATGGCTGGTATCATGATTAATGGGATAAATACAAGTGAGCCTGCCAATGAAAGATAGTGCTGCAGGCCGTAATAGATAAGAAAAACTGCAATTAAAAATGCTAACATGTAAGGGACCTCGAGGCACTATAGTAATACTAATTACACAAACATTTAATTGGAACTATAAATGGAATAAAACAAGTTTCTCCATAAACCTCTTCACTAAACAAGATAATGAATGGTCAGAGATGTCTTCTCTCTTTCTTAGGAACAAAATTAAGTGTTTCATAAAGCTAAAACACTTATCTATATTGCAGCTGAGCGTAGACTTTTTATTTTCACCTCTTCAGAAAGGATTCAAATGGGTTCAGTTAAAAAAGAACAATACTAACTAGAGCTTGATCCAGTTGGGCGGCATGCCGCTATTCATGATACATTGTACGCGCTCTCTTAAAATAGAAGGTATACATAATTTTCACACCAATTTATTAAGATATAAGGGAAACAACATGACCAATTTGTTAAGTCATCATAATGTGTTAACACTGAACAGAAATTTAAGGACCAATTTCTAGCTTCTAAATGAGGAAACTAATGGGCAATTGAAAATCCAAGCAAAGGGAAAACAACTATATATATTTGTGTACTAAGATTAAGTTAGGTTATACAATAACTGAAATTGATTAGAAAATCTTAAAATAGGGTAGAGATAACAAACAATTTGGCGTCAAGATATACTTCCTAATGTAATTTGTGTAGAAAGAAAACAAAAAAAAAAGTTACGAAGCAAATTGTAATTAGTACCAAAACCAGGATTTTCACGTAGTCCACACTTCAAGCCTGGTGGTCTCTGGCATCCTCCTTCACCAGGTTCATCTCCATCAACATACACATTGACTTTGACATCTGTTTCTGTCATTATGGCTTCCTCCTGATCATTCTTTGCCTCCAGTACCGGAGCAACCGCAGAGATTCCATGGCCATTGCTTTCCTTATTACCATTCTCCTTGAAAACAACTTTCTTCTGATTCTGGTTCTCGCTAATTCCCACCAAATTGAAACCTCTCTCATTCTCCTTCCTGGTGGTGTTGGTGGCCGCTCCTCCATTTTCTAATTCAATTTCATTCCCTCGATCTCTCCTCGTCCTTCCTAGAATCGGATCTATTTCTATTTTGGGAGAAGATCCTCCTCCATTATTATTCTTGTGCTCCAAATTGAACCTAGCACTATCATAGTTCCCACTCGTCGCAGTAGTACTAGTCCCAGCCTCGCTGGAGTAATCGGAGACAAATCCAGTCCTCTTAGCCCAAGAACGAAGCTCTCTCGGATTGTGGTCTCTTTTCGGCACAAACGGCTCCACTCTCACACTACTCTGTCTCTTGTCTGACCTCGAACCTGCTTCCATTGAATTCAAATCTCACAAATGCAGTGAACTCTAGGCTTCTTCACATTACACAAATTGCAGAGAGAGAGACAGAGAAAGAAAGCTTAATTAGCTTAAGTTAAAGTGTGAATAGTGTGATTTGTTGAGGGATTTATTACAGTGAAAGACGAAAGAGAGTATGTATCAGAGAATTTGCATTTCGCATTCGTTATCGTCGTTTTAACTTCACTGTCGTTGCCATGTTGCTATCAAAGGAGGTGATTGTGAAATTACCGAAACGCCCCTCATGGCCGTTGCTTTCTTGATGGAAGAAGGAAGATGATGGCCACTGCTATTTGCTAATGGTCAAATTTTCATTTTGGTCCTCAATGTAAACTTCGGATTTTGGTCTCTAAATTTTTGTGTTTTGATCTGATTTGGTGTTCAAAAATATAATTTTGTCTAATTAATGCTTTATCCGTTTATCGTCATCTTTGGTTGGACATCTAAATTGAGCATTAGTTATTAAAAAGTAAAAGAAAAAGAAAATCTTTCTTAATTAAAAAAAAGTTCAAAACTTTTAGTCCAATATTTCTTTATATTTTGATTTGATCTTTTATTTTTTTTGTTGCACGTTTGGTCTTATATTTTCTGTTCAGATCTCAATTTGGTTTTGTATTTTTCTTTTACACTTTTGGTCTCATATCTTTTGGTAATGTTATAGAATTGGTCTTATATCTTTGAAAATTGTTCATATGTGGGATTAATGGTAAAACTTGTTGTAAAGCTATGAGACCAATTATGTATCGGATCAAAAAATATGAAACTAAAATTACAATAAAAAAAATATATAGTCAAATTGAGACCTTAAAAGAAATATTAGATTAAAAATGTATTTTTGCCTAAAAAAAATCGATTACAAATTTATTTTTAATTTGTGAATTGTGATTAAAAAAAAGAAGATTTTCTTTCTCTCTCTTAATGCATTTACTATAACACATTTTAATAAAAAAAAATACTATGAGATATAAGAGAGAGAAATCGTTTAAGCCAAAAATAACAAAGAAAACTAGAAGGAATCATTTTTTGAAACTAAAAGTGACACAAATAAGAAAAATTTGAAGACTGTAAAATGAAATACAAAAGATTAGAGGATCAAAATAAAATTTACTTTATAATTCCAGGACTAAAATTAACATTCTGACTAATGCCATTCCTAATTCGTCTCTATTATCATCATTTTGTCTTCTCTTTATTTAATTTTTATTTAAAATTGTAAGATCCAAACTTTTCCATTTCCTGGCTCTTGCATATGCGTGTCATCAATCTTTTTCTGACTTTTTTTAATTTGTGGAAAACACCACTTTGCTTGTTCTCTTTGCTTCTAATTCAAGCTTCATGCTTTTCATTGCAAAAGTAATAGCTACATTATTTTAACCATTTAAGCTATAAATTAAAATTTAAAATCAATGTTTTAGCTGCTTCTAAAGTTTGAGAATGCTAAGAATCTACGGTAGTCATGTAATATGTAAAAATCAGCAAACCAAATAACCAACCTATATTTGGCCAAAAAAAAAAAACTAACCTATTCTATTTATGAGATTTTCTTATAAGAATAAGAAGATATTAGTTATTTAATTTTTAAAAGTTGATAAATTTTTAATTTAATCTTAAAAAATATCATATTGTCTTAATGGATATTATAACAAAAACATTAGATTAATTATAATAGTATATTTAATAAATATTTATAATTTATTAATTTGAAAAATATCATCCTTTAAAATCAATTATGAAAGTCTCAACTGACATAATTGGGCTGAGTGAGAGTGAACTGGAGTTGCTTTATGTGTGACAAAGATAATGACATAGTGATAATGACAAAACTAAATAAAGATGTCTAAATTCTTAATCCAATTATAATTGTTGTGAGTTGTGACTGAAAAGAAAAGGAAACATGAATGTCAAAAAAACAAAGGAATAGTGTGCTTTGTAAGATAAGATTATGAAGGACCAATTCCATAAGATTTACTTAGACACCAATAATTAATTTGCAGACTTTGAGATCAAGAGATAAGATTGTTTCTGTAAAGCGATCCTTCAACCCAAAAAAAAAACAAACTTAATTATTTCTGGGTTTTTCATTTTCATTTTTTTGTACAGCATATTTAAGTATCGATTTTAATTATTTAATGTGCATTATATATTATAGCATCTATTAGAATGAAAAGTTTTCTTTCTCCATGTCAATCATTCCTGCTGGAAAGAAATTGTTTCATTGTTCCTTATGACAGTTACACGTGTGTGAGTTGTGACATGCTTGTATAATTTATTAAACTTGTTTTTAATTGAAAGATAATTTCATTATCTTCACTGTTTTTTTTCCCCTCAAAATAGTTCAATTTTGATCAAGTTTGTTTATGATTTATTACACGTTTCTCTTAAGACAATTTCTATATACGCATCTGTTTCACGTAAAATACAAAAGGCTTAAAAATGATATTTGAGATTTTTTTTTTTTTTCGTTTAAAAAAGGAAGGAGACAAAACCGAACAGGTCACCGTTCATGATGTATAACTTAAAATGAAAGTTGTCGGTTGTCGGTCGTGGCCTACATGTTTTGTTAATTCTTGGTTTCTATTAATATTAATACATTTTGTTTGTATTATGATATCCATTAAGGTTAAATCCTATTCGAGTTTTTCTTTGTATGAGTCAGATTTTATTTTGGTTTATATATATATAGTTTAAAATAGTCTTTTATATTTTTATAATTTTTTATTTTTAGTTAAAAATTATTGAATGCAGTTATATATATTTTTTAAAATAATGTGTTTTCATTGTGTCTTTTTTATATCAATTGTTAATAAATGGGGTCAAATTAAATTTTTAAAGTGAGTCTCTTAATTTATGATTATACAAGCGAGGTTCATAATATATATCTCTTACTTAAAATATGAATGTGATAAATTCAAAGTTATGAATTACTTATGAAATTGGTGACAAACAAGATAAAATTATGCTTCAAAAGTAAATTCATAACGAAAAGTGAAAAGGAATTAGATTCTTTAGAGTTCATTCTCTATGCATTTTTTGTGAAATTGAAGAGAGAAAGAAAATATGGGTCCCATAAAATAACAATATGCATGACTTATATTTTCTTTCTCCATCGAAATTCTAAAAGATCCATTTTCAAGTAAAAATTATGAAAATATAAGAAGACCGTTTTTAAACAAGAAAGGTAAAACTAAAGTGAGATGATGTTTAGGATCAATTTGATGTACCTCAGAAAATATTGATCCCAAACATCATCTCACTTTAGTTTTACTTTTTTTTATAATGGTCTTTTTATATTTTCATAATTTTCACTTGGAAATCGATCTTCTAGGACTCTTTTATTATGTATTTTTTGTGAAGTTGGAGAGAGAAAATATGAGCCCTACATAGTGTTATTTTATGGGACTCACATTTTCTCTCTCTTCGTCTTTTCTCTCTTTAACTTCACAAAAAATGCATGGAGAAGGAACTCTATAGGATCCCACCCCTTTTCACTTTTGGTTATGAATCAACTTTTGAGGCATAATTTTATCTTGTTTTGTCACCAAATTTTAAAAGTAATTCATAACTTTGAATTTATCACATTCATATTTTAACTAAGAGATATGTAAAGGAGGATAAAAGAGTATTATTTTGGTGTTTGTTATGACTTTAGAAAAGTTTTATGATAAATGATTGCCTCGAAATTTGTGCTAAAGGAGAAGTTATAAAAAGGAGATAATATTAGCTGCATAAAAGGAGATTGGAGGTGTGAGTGAGGAACCAAAATTTAATTTTCGAGTACTGAATTGTAAATTTTTGGAGACTAGATTATATGTTTTTCTTGTTTACTATCTTTTAATTTTATTTTTAAATTTTTATACTACAAAAAATATTACCCAAAATATATATTAGAGGAGGGACCAAAAGGTATATTTTATGAGGTATGAATTATGTATTTTTTCTGAATTTTGTTCTTCAGTAGTTGCAATACCAAAAAATCACCCATATACATACTGAATGAGGGACCAATATGTATATTTTTTTGATATAAATTATACATTTTTTCTCAATAGTGAACAGTACAAAAAATATTATGCATACATATGGGAAGAGTGACCAAACTGATGTTGAGAATATCACATATATTATATAATATTATGTGGGGTTATGTGGGGTCCACATGTTGAGAATATTATATATTATATTTTGTTAGAGTGTGTCAAATAAAAGTCACATACTGCGTAGTTTATGGATGAGCCAAGGGTATATATTAAGATGTGAAAAGAGGAGTTAACCAAGTAGAGAAGAAGGAAGGTCTCGCGCACACAAACATGAGCCTGCGGTGGGCAATTGTAGTTGAAAATTGACGATTCCCACCCCCCCCTTCTGCACGCGCAGACGAGGGCACCGAGTCTTTTTATAAAATCAAATTTTATATTTTGTGTATATTATTTTCTGATGTTTATGGCTTACCAGAAACTCCTCTTTTATTGTGTATATTATTCATATCAAAAAATAATGGCATTCAAATTGTGTTTATGATTTTTAAAATGCGTTTGTCAGTTGTTAAAACAATTTAATATGTGATTAACAGAGCAAACCACATGCCCTTATTTGACACTTTTTAAACCACATGAACCCTTTTTGTAAATGAGTCAAACCACAAGGACCTTTTGTGTAATTTACCCTAAAAAGGTCACCTATATGTGTATGAGTGAAAACTGATCATGACCTCATGGAGTCATGGTGGAAAGGTGGGTTACTAAAGTTGTGAATGATATTTTTATTTTTTTATATATTTATTTGTAATATATTGAGTAAATATTATTTTATACTATAGTTTTAAAATACTGATTACCAGAAAGCCCCTAAGACATATATAATAGTATAGATACATCACTACATCAATGGATTATTTTATAATATTTTATATATTTATCATAAAATGTTATATTTTTAATTTTTTAAATAATATTTTTATAACTAAATTCTTCCTTACAAATGATTAATTCTTTTTTAAGACAAATCTTTATAATAGAAATGTTATTTTATATCTAAGGACAATATTGTAATTTTACATATTTTGAGGGGTCAAATTTTAATTTGATTACACTAACAATTCGGATGTTTGAAAGATTATCAAGTTGGCAACTTAATCTTTGGAAGATTGAAATATACTATTAAGCTTTTGAAATATTAGAACAATATACTTATTAGTCTTTTTCATAGGCTAAATAGTAACATTTTAATCTTTTAAAGATTAAAAAATATATCATTTCAATTTTTCAATGGCTAAATACGTATTTCAATCTTTCATAGATTGAATTATTAACTTAATAATCTTTCAAGAATCAAATTGTTTGCGATACATTACCTTTTAGAGTAGTCTTATAAGATTAACTTCTTTTCAAAGTGATGCAAGTGATTCTATTGAAGGGTTTTTCATATTTTTTCCATCAATGTATATTTATTATTTATTTAAAAAGGTTCTTGAGTCTTTAGAGAAATATAGTAATTAATTAAACATTAAATGTGAAAAATTTTCCAAAGAAAAAGACAAAACTAAACTTCATCCGTTGTGGTAAATTATTATGTGTAGAAATGTATAGGAAATAAATTTTCTATTCATTTTTTCAGATGTTTATCATTTAAATTTTGAGTTTGTATTTAAATATATATATATAATATTCATTTATCAATTCTTGAAAATAGTTTATTTTTATTTCATATTACCACAATTATACATGAAGATATTTCATATAAATTCAATTTAAATTTTTAATTCTAAAAATTATTATCTTTTAACTAAGTACAATTTGTTTAAATGAATAGATAAAATGTCCAAATTAATATATACACAAATATAAATAATTAAAATGACCAATTAAAATTTAACACTTGTAAAATTATAATAGTTGACACTTTGCAATTTTTGTGAATTTGAGTCGTTTATATAAACTTTGACTAACTTTAAGTTTCATTCATTAATTCTTAAAGATGATTTTTTTTTTCATTTCATATGATCACAATTGTAGATGAAGATATTTAATTTTGGTGATAATAAATGAAAATATTTAATATCAAGTCAATATAAAAATTTAATATCTTCATCTATACTTGTGGTAATATGAAATGAAAAAAAAAAAAGTACATTGTGATAACATATATTAAAATATAAATTAAATCTTATAGCATATCTTCTATTGTGCAAAGGTAACTCATACAGAGGCGTCAATGCATACATTGTGATAGCATATTTAGGGATCGAGAAGATATGGAGTCCCACAACCGAGACAAACATAAGAAGCATAAATTTTGCTACACGTATTGCTTCAACGTATTCTGCGACCAGTGCAGTAAAAGTCAGCATGATATCGAATGCAGACATCGTCCAAACAGATATCAAAGAAGGCAAGGCCATAGATATTGACCCATTTTGTGATGGGAATTCAAAGATTGATTTGAAATTAAGATTTTCAAAATCTTTCTTGATATAATATCTATCATAAAACAACGATTAATTTTTTTTTTCCTTTCGTATTAGCATAAGTAATGGGTATGTAACGAAACTTCAGTACAATTTTCAGTCACCTAAAATTGTGTAAATATTGTGGAACTATTGTGACGGAATTTGTCATTAAATAATGATTTTGTGACATTTTATAATTTAGTGATGTGTCTATCAAAAAAAAATTATAAGTCTAATTAGCCAAATAAATTCGGAAACAACTAAATAAAAACAATTGCTATATCAGCCAACGATGATTTGTTCATGTTAAAGTCATAGTGTGTCAGATTAAAAATCATAATGAAGTCTATCATTAATTTATTAGATGAAGATAGACAAAGAATAAAATTGATCAAATTATAAAATTTTGATGATAAAATTAACAAAAAGTAAACTTCCAAGACGAAAATAAAAATTAATATAAAATTTAGGACTGAATAATGTGTTTTTGCTTGGAAAAACAAATAAGAGACAAAATTATAAGTACTAATTAGAGCCTAGAGAGCTGGTTATCCACTTGTGGTGTTCCACGTCCCAAACATTGAAAGTGATGCCTGTTCAGTCATTATTTGTCCCACTTGTGGTTATCCACTTTATCATCAAATTAAAGTATGAAATAGAAAAGTAGTAGTTACACAAAACAATAGAAATTTTACAGTAAATATATAATTTGATCCTAAGACATGTTTACTGAACTGGTTTTTAGATTTATTACATGTTAATCCATATTCTAATACTCTGAGAGTCAACTTAATATATAAATGTAATTAGTTAAAAAAGAAAAATGGAAGAACTAAATAGTAAAGAAATCCATTTATTAGAGATTAAATTATATATTTACTAAACATTGTATAGTCTAATACAATATTTACCTTTAGAGTATGTTTAGATTGAGAATTAAGGGAGAGAAAGGGAGAATGTTTAGATTGAGAATTAAGGGAGAGAAAGGGAGATGTTTAAAATTTTTTCTCATTATTTGGAGAGTTGAAGATTGATTGAGAAGAGAATGAGAAATTAACTTTTAATTTCTCATCTTCCTCTACTCTTCACAAATTTCAAATACTCTAAATTAGGGTATTTTAAAGGGGAGAGATTGAAGCTGAAGGGGAGACTATTAATGTCCTTTTACTCTCCTCTTTGTTTGGAAAAGTAACTCCTCTTCTAAAATACTCTAATTTTAGAGTATTTGAAATTTGTAAAAGAAGAAAAAAAAATTCCTCTCATATCATCAACTTTTCAAACAGGGGAAAAATGTTCCAAACCTCCCCCCTTCCTGATGAAGATTGTGCCCTAGGGCCAATCATTTTATATGTATGAACATATTGATTGACTAATTTATAGATGATAAATTGAGTCGTTATCATATTATTAGCATGTTTACTGTGATAACAATCCTTGATTAATTATGATAATTACTCTAAACTGTCCCTGGTCGATTATTCATGTGGGAATGTGAATGAACTAAGACCAGCAAGACTTCGGTGTATGGAGATACAGGCATGAGATGCTTTACGAGAGTCATGGTGCAATTATGTAAGGGGTTACAAGTTGCTGGACCGACCCGAAGAGTCCTGCATGGGTTTAGTCATGAGCTAGCCTCTCCTGTACACCTGTCACGATGCCCTTAAACCTGAGGTCTTGAGTATTCCGACGTTGTAGATGTCGAACTTTGGCCTAGTCCAACGTTGCCCGTAACAGGGTAGCCATACAGGCTAGGTACGGGTTTGGTTGTTTACCATGCTGAGGAATGTGGTTGACCAAGAAGGAATTTTGTCCCTCATTAAGTTGAGAGATATTTAACTGGGCCCCTCGATGAGTCTGTCCAAGGAATGTGTGGCCACACAGGGAAATGGGACTAACTTAAGGAATCGAGAAAGTTATGGTTTAGATTGAGGATGACTTTCCCGTACCTTATCCATGACTAAAATATCGTGTGACAATCGGGATTAAGACAAGGTGGTACTAAGATTAAGTCGTTTGGCGTTAAAGCGATAACTCACGTGTTTTGGGTAGTCGTGATGGCTTGCTAGAGTCCGCTCTCGACTTGTGAGTCATAGAGATGGCTTGCTGCCAACTTCACGTGAGGCCTGCTGGGTCACACACGAGCAGGATCAAGACACTATAATGGGACACGAATTAGGGTTTAATTCGTGGGTCACTTTAGTGACACAATTTAAGACAATTGAATGTCTGGGACATGAAGTCTTGTCTTAAATAAAATCTACATTTGTGATATTTAAATTTGTTAGACAAGTTTAAATATATTAATTGTTAAATAGTTAATTTGATTAATCTATTTACAATTGAATTCTTGTTTAAAATATTAGGGAATAATAAATTGGATAAGCCTCCTAAAAGTTAGGGGATTATTGATTTATTAAATTCT